>JAEHOM010000229.1:0-14193 GCA_016433075.1 Hoplolaimus columbus | reverse complement strand
AAGTAAGGGACATGATTTTCATAAGTAAGGGACATGATTTTCCCTTAATTTTCATGAGGCTGTAACTTTTGATTTTCACTAGCTGCGCGCAAAAATTTTGGTATATTCGTGCTCAGCACGACGAGAGGAATCGAATGGTACCATTTTCGTCGCGTTTAAAACACTGTGTGTATTCTACATAATTATCTTTCGATCTCGATTTTTTGAAGAAAAATCGCGAAAAGTAACGATTAAAATCTAACATTCGCATCTTTGTGGTCTTAATCTCGTGTACTTTGGTGTTTTCGACTCAGCTGAATCCGAAACTGGCTTCGGTTTTTCTCTGACAATGCACGAACTGCTCAAACTGTGGGCTTATTGATAAAAATTAGAAATAGAAAATTAACCCTCAATTTCAAAGACTACTCTAGTCTTACCGTAAAATTGATGTCATATTCGGATTCTCCATCAAAAATTGGCTATATCATGTCACGATGCCGACACGCATGAGTGCGAAAATACGGCACAAAGTGCGAAACGGCACTGTTTTTGATTAATTATTCGGGTTCTCGCTTTCCATTTGCCGAATTACTCTGTAATCTATTAATAAATTTGGCAATATGTTTTTTAAATTGATTTATTGTTTGATAATTTTGACGCAATTTATGCAGAATAATGAATAACAACAAATAGGCCAAACAGAAGGCCAATGCAAATTGAATACTATTTATCTAGGAAAAGTGCGTCAGAGAATTAACTATTTGCTGTCTGGTCAACAGACTGCCAAATCAGCATTGGACGGGTCCCTCATTAAATTAATTTAAAAAAAGGTCAAAAAGCCTTGGGGCACTTATCACAATTAGGGGCGCTTACTAGACAAAAACGCAATGATGCGATGGTTAAATTTGTGGTTAAATTTGATGGGAGTCGCCTCTTCGTAAATTAAACATTTTTCATTGAACTTGATCGTAAAATAATTTTTTAAATTCCTGCGAAACAACCATTTCTCCCTCTTTCTCTTTTTACTATATTTCTCTCCTTTATCTTTTTCTCTGTGCTTCGACACATTCCATTCATTTTTCTTACCTAAAATTTTTATTCTGTTTATGATCTATTTAATATATTGAAAGTGAGAAAAGAGTGGAACCTAAACGCTAAACCTTTTAATGGGGAAAGAGGAGGCATCAGGCATGAAAGGAATATTTTGGTAATGGATTCATGATCCCACACACATCCTCACTTGTTGCGTTGGCAAAGTGTTGTGGCGAAAAATATGGTGGGATTACGCCGAAAGGAATGTAATGAGAAAGGATGAGTGAATGTGGTGTATTCGGCTAGTGAGTAAAGTACTCCAACTTACTTTGAGCATGATAGTCTGCCCTTGATACGGAGCCTAGTCATCACATCCATTTCTGTTTGTCTAACAACAAACATTCCGTCACGCGCCGGTCATGCCCATAAGCACTGAGGCACCTGACGATAGCGAACCCATTGGTGTCTGGGCACAAATGCCAATGGCCATCCCTCACTCATCCGGCTATATGACCTACCTTCCGATGATTCATCGCACATTGTCGCCAGTCTCGACTAATAACATCGGCTTCTTTTCTTCATCCTCTCCATATCTTTCAACATCTTTTTTTTCTAAGAGCACTTTCCATCTCACTGACATTGATGAGAGGCGGCTGCTTACTCATTCCACCAGCCTTTTGGCACAAATAATCGCTGATGAGGAACAGCCGAAAAAGGAGGGAGGGAATCACGCGCGGCTTTGCTAATCCTTCCGCCGCCTCCTTCCGCAAACAACAGTACAATGGGCTTGTCACCAGGCGCATCCGCCCTCGCACACAAATGCTAATCCGTCCTTGCCAAATCCCCCTTTACCTCTTTTTTCAATAGCCGTGGCACATGTCCCACTCTCCACACACTACAATTTGGCCCTGTGCTATGATGTTTACATGGAATGTCACCTTTCACCTGCGCAGAAGCGAAAATGGCGACACGCTCCCACATTGCTACTTCTGCTGATGTCAATTCGCACCAATTTGGACTAAACAACTTCCATTGGTACAAAACTGGCACTGATATGTGTGGGAGAATCCAAAATTTGTATGTATCCAAAAAATGCCAGACAGTCGCGTCAACAGTCAGACTCCCATGGTATCTATCTATTGCCGTCATATGACGTTGTTAAAACTCATAATAAAAAATTGAATTATTATATGGTCATATTGATCAAAAAAATAATGAATGGAGTGATTTCAAATATTTTTAATTCCTTTCAGTTTTTTCTTTTTATGCTTAAGACCATTTTATATTGTAATTCTGAATCAGATACTCATGATTGTGATTAATCACAAGAAATTTATTAATTTTATTATAAGCCACTAAGATAGCCACTTTAAACCGACAATATAAACAAAATTGAGTAGCGAAAGCGAATTTTTCACAGTTTGAGGCAACTTGTACGGTGAAAGCGCTAATTAACAGCGAAAAGGTGGAATTAGCAATGCGATGCCCAGGGAAGCGAAAAATGCTGGCCAATAAACTGAAAATATGAACACCTGACGTAGTACGGTAGCCGCGCGAGCCTGAACGGATCCATTATTATGAACAGCCTTGTGTATACGGTTTTTGCACGCGATTTATCCACCCTTTTATATGCTTTGTGCACAATGGGACCATATGATCAAACCGATGGCGTCCTGTACTTTATACAGACAAATTTATAGATTTTTGAATTTGTTCATCCTTTTCCCATCTCTCTTAAATCTATTTTTCATCGATTTTTGAATTTGTATTATATATTTTTGGTGATGTTGTGTGATGCACTGCACTTGAGTGAAGTAAGACAAAAATCATTTATTGTTAATTTTTTACAAATCCATATATAGCTGCTCGATTTATTCGGCAAATTCACAAGAATGATTTCCTTAATCTCATGCGTGAATATATCTGTAATTATATAGTCAACGGTCCAACGTCCAATAATCGAATAGAACTGCATTATACGAAATCTATTTGGATATTTTTTTACTTCATACTTTTAGCTTTTACATTGCCAGAAACCATCGGCATTTAATCCTGATGAAAATAAAACATATACCGGAAACATTTATGTCTGCAATTTTTTGAAATTTTTAATTTAAAGATAAATTCGCTATTCAACAGCTCTATGTAATTGGATGCGCTGATGAGCGCGAATCTGATCTGCTAGAAATTGCTAAATTCACAAGTGAGATTTTCGGAAAATTTTTATAATTATTTTTAAAACAAAATTTTCTTAGGATGTAAAATTTTGATACCTAGCTCGTATTCGCCCCCAGCTCACAAAAGCGTCAAAATTTTCAAAATTATTATTATTTTTTAATTTTATAATTTCGCCGGCAATTTTGTCAATTATCGCATTCGGGGTTCCATCCATGTGGGTTCTAAGCCATATTTCCTAAACTGCTGGTTTTGGTCATGGCCCCTTCCCGCTTCCATCACCCTTTCATGGACAGTAGTTTCTGTCACTATTTTTCACTCTTTCAATGATTTTTTGGAAAAATGATGGTTAACCACATCATCATCGCATGTCCACCAATTCTGTTTGCCATTGGCTTTGTAATGGTATCCCCGGCTTGGTCACATGCTGTTGTCGCAGACATCATTACCCATGCATTGTCTCTCATGATCTGTTTTTTCTTTAGCCATTCTAAACCCGGGCAACTTATATTTCGTCCGTTACCAGATAAACGGCCGAATGGTTTCGTTTTACTGTGGTTTTTTAAATTTTGTTTTTCTTTGTTTCTTCCAGTACTTTTCTCTTTTTTTTTGCTTCTCGTTTATTTTATTATCTGCACTGGTTATTCCTTCTTAGGTCACAGACCTGCAAGAACAAAGTGGTTGTTCAGTTATTTGGGTCTCTAAATGGCGTATGGGGAGGGGGGTCAAGGGACAAGACCCAAGAATCTTGCGGTACATCATATCGGACCCATAGGTCGGCAGAGGAGGGTTCAGTTTGGATTTTGCGCGATCTTCTAATTTTTCGCTTTTTATTGCATTACTGATAAATTTTCGCATATTGCGCGTTTCCCCCTCCAAAATTTCAGAAATTTTCGTTCTATAATAGTTTTAAACAAGAGTTTTTCGGCTTGCGTGAGCGGTGGGAGGGGAGGGTCAGACACCCCTTGCCCTAGTACCTGGTATGATTTGACTCCTTCCCTCTCATCGCGCCGCGCGTAGGTGGTTGCAAGCAAAATGCAACAAGCGCGAAAAATTATCGGTAAAACGCAATAAAATGCGAAAAATTGATGAAGGATTTCGGGATTTCGCAAAATCCGAAATGATCTCCCTCCTTGATTATGTATGATTAAATGATTACTGTAAAAAGAATGACAAGCAGGCCCGTAACCGAAGGAGTGAATTCTCCTCGCCCGAAACGAATTTGTTTCGACGGCTGGGAGAAAATTTTTTCTAAAATAGGCAAATTTTGGTCGATTTTTCTATCAGAAATGGTCTATTTGGTCGATTTTTCTATCAGAAATGGTCTAAAATTCAAAAGTTTTCCCGACGGGGCCTATCGGCACCGCCGTTTCGTCGCCGTCGTTCACCTGAAAAAAACTCATTTTTATCCAAAAAATACCTAATTCCGGGTCTATTTTTCTCAAAAAGCCTTAAAGAAACGTGTTTTTGAGCAAAATCAGCTATTTTTTGCTTGAAATGTTTAAAAAACCAACAATTTTTGTCAAAAAATTTTCGATGCTCCTTTGAAATTATTTTCTGGTTATAGTCTTGATGACAGTGTTAAAAAACTTGCGAATATTAATTAATCTTACTTAATTCAACTTGTTTCATTTATTTAATGCAAAAACGACCCTTATCAGAAAGCAGATCACTTATTCTTAATCTTATTTTTCAGATCTTATTGTTATTGATCTGGATCTTATTGATCTCTAAATCCGAATCAGATGATCATATTTTTAATTCATCTCGAACAGAATGTATATTGTTATAGCATTTTGGATTTAGTGTTAGTCCAAGCTCACCAGCAGCAGTTGTGCTGTGTGGGAAACACTTATGATGCAGTTAGCCTTGTAATGTCTGTGTGGTCCTGTTGATGTATTGCGTCATTGTGTGTGCAATGTGGAACACATCAGAACATTTACCCATGTCAGGTAGTAATTTCTAAATGTAAATGTTTCTTTCATAGCTAATTGCACACTTTACCATGAGTCATAAAAATTTTTTGCGGACCCTAGCCATTTTGGCTGCGGGATGCGGGATGCCCTCCCAGGGGGGGGGGATATTCATCTATGAAGGGAATTGGGAATTAATACATTGTGTTGAGTTGGTACTGATTTGAGTAGTATTCATCACTACAATTCATTATCAGGCTTCTACATTCCACTTTTTTCTAATTCTTAGATTCGCACAAATTCAACACTATATTGTTATTCCCCAATTAGCCCGCCCCTTCCAACGATGCAGCATGCCGATTCAGCCCCCGTCCTCCCCGCGACACCATCACATCTCTTTTTCTGCGGCACTACGCTCCATTTTGCGCGAAATCCACCTTATGGAAAAGGCCAAACAAAAAAGGCTAACTTGTTTGGCCAAGTGATAATTTGTGGCGATGGCCTTGGTCAGTGTGGGAATGATTCACGACGACATCACCCACCCGTGCTCACATCAGCAAGCCCCTCCCCCCTCGCCCACACCCGCGACTATATCTTCTCTCAGGCAGGAGTGGAACGAGGCTCCGCCCTTCCTTTTTCGGTCACAATCTCCTTAGGGTGGCTGTCTTATTAGCTTCTCCCCGCATTTAGCCCGCCCATTCTCTCTCCTTTATAAGGGCTTGCTCATACCAAGGCTGCCTCACAGACTTTCCTGTCTTGATTCACCCCATTCAACTAGGTCACTCATTTATCGCCCAAATTTCTCTTCCTCCCATGTGTCTGGCAAAACTATGTGTGTGAATTAAGAGTTGGGGCTGGGCCTTTTTATCTATTAGTTTGAAAATCAATCAGAAATGGGACAACTTATCACCTTGCTGGTCTTGAATTGTTTAGCACATCCGAATTTGGCCCAATTAGTGCGTTTAGGGTTTAGTTAATATAGTGTATTTAAAAATATATTTTGTCGCTAAAAAGTTTTATTCGACTAAAATTCTAGTTCACCAAATAGCCACTCACATTTCCCATACGCCTCCCCCATGACTTCTATGATAGCAATTGCATGCGTGACGCGCTTCCGTTCATTCACCTGGGATTTTGCGGGGGTTCAAAATATGGGCAGTGAAGAGGGCAAATAAAAAGGATTATTCACAATAGTCACAAGCTCTAATCAGTAATCACTCAACACTCACCTCCCACCACCACCTCATTAGTCTCCGCAATTATTGCATCCCATCCACCTTTGCGTGCCAACAATGAGGGAAGGGCGGATGGCTCATAGGCTGAGGGAGTACACAACAAACTCACTTTCACATGAACCTTTTGCGCGCGCTCACTGTCATCGTCAGCCGTTGTTGGTCGGTGTGCAAAAATGGCCTTTTCCGCTATTGCATCTCGGGCAATTTCCACGCCTACAATTTCCCGTCGATTGGAGGAGGCTGTTGACCTCTCCCATTGGCTTTAACAAATATATTCTATATAAGGGGTTGTATCCCAGAACCTGTTTCTTCATTGCTAAATTTCAGCAAAACTCACACGCACACTTGTGTTCGTCAATTTGAAACCGCCAAATAGTTCACAACAACAACAACAATACCAGATTCGCCTTATCCATAATGTCCCACGCGTGTCAGCTTCTGTTTGTCCTCACCACAATGATGGCAATGACCAAGGCGGCACCGATCAATGCGCCCTTCGATCGCACTGCTTACCCATCCATTGATCTTCGCGTAAGTTGACCCTATCTCATCCCGCTGTCCGTTCCGATCTTCGTGTTCAGTTGTTGGACTGGCCCGTTGCCCAGCACCTGCAGCCAACCGATGATGAGCAGAAGTACAGCTCGGTGGACTGTTACACTGAACTTGACCATTCCTTCGTCGTTTCCGATGCCATTTACCGTCTGAACAACACCAACAAGATGGCGCACCGTGCCTGTATGCTCAGAATCCCAACCAGCACACGATTGACCGTGCAAAGGATGCACACAAAGAGTCGAAAGGTAATAAAAAAGAAAACCGTTTTTTTCCGAATACTGATCACTTGGCGATGTTTGTAGAGTTACGTGACTGTGATGGCCGGCTCCTCCCAAGTGTTCATGCCACTTCGAACTGTGCACATTCACCAGGGTAATTAATTGCTTCTATCAACATTTACTCATGGCAAAATTCAATGTTTCAGTCCAAAAGAGTGCGTATGGGCCGTGGCATGTGCCTTCTTGCCAGCATGCCTATCTGGTGTTCAGCTCGAAAGCCATCGATAAGCTGGAGTGGGTGGAGTTCCGATTGGAGGCCGAGACGGAGGAGGACAGGCGGTTAGCTGATGCGGCTGACTGCGCTAAGGAAGGTGCGGTTAACTACACGGAACATGAGTTCTTCGACGAGAAGTAGAGATAACGACGCGATAGTATCACTTTCATCCTGGAACGATCTTTGGCTATTTCTCCCGAATACACGTAGTAAATAGAATTGTTCCCATTTTTCCTTCATCTTGTCAGCCAATTTGTATGATCTCGCCCTTTTTTTCTTTTGTTCATGATGCGATCATTTAATTATTGAAACAAATGCTTTTGTTTTTTTATCCATAGATAAAATTTATTATCGAAAATGAATGCTCAAATTGCTCAAGAGTGTTTTCCAACTCCGATAGCAGGAATATTATTTTTAGTCCATTATTTTGCTTCCAATCCGAACAACATTTCAATAATATCTCAATAAATTTTTTATTCCTGGTTCCATTCTTGGAATTAGTTTTTCAGAAACTAAACTCCGAAAACAATTGGCTATCGGTTCACTGAACTTGACCATTCTGGTTTGGAAACCCTGCTGGAATCGAAAAATTTTGTAACAATTAAACACTTCATCAAAGTAAAGTCATATTCTATCGAAGCAAGCAATTGCCTGAATTTTTCTTCTGTCTATTCTTTGAATAGATGACGCGTTTAATATAAAGTTTTCTGATGGCTTGTACATCTGTCATAGGAAAAAAAAACCTCATAGGAAATTAGCACATTCTCACCAGCAGACTACAAAATTCGGGGAATTTATATTTGATATTCCACTTCAAAGTTATCAAAACATCATTTTATCACACTTAATTTTTAAGAATTCGTGTTTGCAGGAATCCATTCATGGAAATATCACACCTTGCGGATTCCGCCCGTACAGCTTACATTTCCACGCAATTACGGATGACTTATATTCGATGCACAGTGCACCTATTCACATCATCATCATCATCATCAGACACCCCATCCACTCATCGGCATCAGACAACCTTCTTCATTTTGGTAAGTTTGCAATTACATTTTGTTATGATGATATTTTATATTCAAGAAGCCCATTAATGGTGATTTAATCGCAAAAAGCTATTCACAAGTTCTGCGATTCGCCATGGAACGTGATTTGCGTGGGATGCGAAGCCCCAAAAATGGCGTTTTAGTGAAAAAGGTTAGTTTTATGTAGGACAAAATCCGTGTTCCCAAAAAGGAGCCTTTTTTCATCGCCCCATTTCCGGGCATACCTTAATGTGGGGTGAAATTGGGAATCCCGTCAAGAAACATCTCACATCATTCCATTTCTCGTCATGCATCCATCGACTCGCATTTAATTCCTAGACAAGTGAGTGTAGAGGAAATGGAGTCTCAATTCTCAAATGATGGTGGGTGGGCTGACTAAAAGTGGTATGTGCCCATGTGCTGAAGAACCGATTAGGAAATGACAGGGCAGATGGCAATGGCACCCTTCACAAACACTTTTGGAAAGTTCACTTCCCTGCTGAAACTAGCCGGGTTCTTGTGACGACATTTGAAATTGGCGCTGTTTTGAGGTGCACAAATGGCGTTTCGAATAAAAATAAACGATGTGCTAGAGAGTGTTAGTCATCTATGGACACGATATGAGCATGGACTAATGAGAAGTTTGAAATGAACTTGTAGGCAAAAAATAAAACGAATCGTTTTGATTTTGCAGTCAATCTGGCTACCCGATCTTCAAAAATAGATAAATTAAAAGAAATACAAACTGCGGAATATGTCCAAATTTGCAAATATGTATGTCCATAAGTCAGAAAATATACCAAACATGGGTATTTTCCCATTCCCAGGGGGGGCAGTTCAAAGTTCAAACCCGAGGGGAGGGGTGGTCACCCAAAAATCATTCCTATATATTTTTCAGGCCTTCAATACTTTTTAAAGGTGCTTTTAAGCTGGCAAAGAAATTTAAAGAATCTTTTTTTCGGAAAATCTGCCTGTTTATAGGTCTAGAGCAGTCGTATATTACCTTAGAACCCAGAAAAGCTATCCCAGTAAGCAGAGACAAGCAGATCTTTTGAAAAAAAATTTACAAAAACTTTTTGAAAAAAATTACAAAGAAATTGTTTGGTAGCCTAAAAAAACTTTTGAGTCATTTGAAGGCCTGAAAATATATAGGAATTATTTTTGGGTGCTTCCCTGGGTTTGAACTACCATGGGTTTGAACTGCCTCTCCTGCGAATGGGAAAGTACCCAAACTCTTAAAACTGTTTAAACAGCTGAAAACACATTTTCCCATGTGTTTTACAATGAATGCTTTAAATAATTCCGTATAAAAGTGCATTACATATTTCTTCATATTACTTCACGCATTATTCGACTTTAGTCGACTCTGCATATCATTTTCGAAATTTCTGGCCAAAAATTCTGGACCCGGGAATGAGTAACGTTGAGTACGTTGCTACGTGGAAAATTTCACGAAAGTCCAAATTATTAATCCCCACCTCCAGACCTCGTCGTAAGGTACTACTAGTAATTCACCATTGTTTTTTACAGTAAAATTCAAATTGACGGGTGTGCAAACTATTAATGCAACGAATTTAAAGAATTCATTTAAAGTTTGAAAAAAAGAAATTAAGGTAGGAGTATTGATACTGTCTGATTATTTTGGCGAGATCAAGCTTAGACTCCGTAAAAACAATCTGAATGAAAGCAGATGCCCATAAAAATTCAAATTATATATATTCAAAATCTAGTAAACAAATTCAAATCTGCCAATCAGCTTTTTCGCTTCGAATTAGTTTACGCTCATTTTTTCATTCTGCTTGATCTCATCAAAATAATCAGACAGTATCCACGCTTTCTTTTTCTTTTCAGTTGAGTGGCGATGCTGTGCACATGAAAATCACGTTAACCATTCGGTTGCGTTGCGCTTTTTTCATTCATATGAGTACCATAAAAGAGCAAAAATGTGGCATTGTTTTCGACTGGTTTCGATTTTCCTCAATTACTCTATAAATCTATTAATAATTTTGGCAAAATTTATGATTTTTTACCAAAAAAATGTATTCCTAATTTAAACATTCTTTAAATTAATTGCAGTCATTGTGGCACTAGTACGGCTCCCCTCTCCCCATCTGCCTACGACGCGTACACGCTTATGACATGTATGCTCGTTTTTTTTAATACTCCGCGGGTTGTACGGGTCTGGGGTAGCCCTCCACATACTCGCTTTCGTACGTGCTTTTGACATGTACGCGCTTTTAACGCGTACGCGTTTTTGAGTGTTTAATGTGGAAAATATAAATGCAAAATGTCATTTTTAATCTGTTGTAACTTTCGATTTTCTATCGTTACACGCGAAATAAATAGCACATTCGTGCTCGGTTCATTGATTGGTACACTTTATTGGGTATTGGGGTTAAAATGGGGTCTATAGAAAAAGCATATGGGGGGGGGGGAGCCGTACTAGTACCGTCATTGTTTGATAGTTTTGACGCAATTTATATGCAGAATAACAACAAATAGGACACAGCTGGTCAATGCAAATTGAATATTATTTATCTGGGAAAAAGTACGTCACCGAACTAACTATTTGCTATTTGGTCAACAGACTTCCACATCAACATTCGACGGGTCTCTTATTAAATTAATTAGAAAAAATCAGGCATAAACAAGGTTATACGTAATCCCAATGCTCGAAGGAAGAAATTTTCGGCGATCGTGCGAGGAAATTAAATTTTTTTGAAAGATTTCGTTGAAAATAAGGCAAAATTTATTAATTTCTTACCAGAAAAGGTCCCAAAAATATACCAACTGCCTATCATCCATCGGCACTCTTATTTCCAAAAAAAAATCAATTTTCCGAGCCAAAAAGTCAAAATTACTTTTTTAACCTAAATGCTTTTTTTGACTGAAAAAACGCCTTTTTAATCAAATAATACCAATTTATTTTCGTCGCTTCTTTGGCGTGCCAAAATGCCTGACCTGGTATATCCGACTAAAATCCTGGATAGCCCAACTGGAGAACTGGATGCATACGTGTCTAATTTAATTTAATTTATGCGAGCAAACCACTGGTATCGTAAGATACGCTGGCGTGGTGCGTACAAGAAATACAAATTATGCGAAAAAATACAAATAAGTTACATCTACAAAATAAAATTGTATAAACCATAGTGTCTAAGAAAAATTTTCAACCAACCAATGGCATAACATTGGGAGCTTAACCTGACTACCTGACTGAAGCCTATCTCTCACCAACAGATCTGTAGCTAGATGGGGGGGGGAGGGGAGAAGAAAATCAATAATTTCGTTAAAAATCGACAAAATTTTATCAATTCCTTAACAAATCAGTCTAAAATGGCAAATTGAAAAGGATTGACAAGGAAATTGACAAGCCAAATTGACAAGGAGATTTAGACGGCAGTGAGGCAAATTGGTGCAGCTAACACCGCCAAAAACTCAAGAAATTCAAATTTACAAGCCAGAAAGGTTTTCTTTTTTAGCCAAAGAATGCAAGTTGGTGCAAAAATTCTTGTCCCAAATTATTTTTTAAAATTGTATTTCCAGTTCGATCCCCTTTCTCTCTCCCGACTCCCAAAAAAACGATTCCCCTATTATTCCATATATGAAGAAGGTGCCCGAAACTAACACCTGTCCAAATTCCATTTTCTATCTATCTTCTCTCTTTTTTCTCAATGTGAATTTTGAATTTTGTTGGGTATTTGTAATTTTAATTTTAAGTAGAATTTTGAATTCAAAACAAAATCTTTTTTAATAACAATTTCTTTTTTTTGCATATTTACTTAACATATGAGCACAAATTTCAGTGGATTAATCAAATTTTCCAGAATTTTCACTTCGAACAGCCTTTTTATCACTCACATCTTCCCCTTTCCTTTTCTTATATTGATTTTGTATGCTTTTTGAAAAAGCCGTTGGTCATGGCACTTCTTCTTCTATTGGCCTAGGCAAAAAACGTGAGGAATAGTCCTTGGCGAGTGACTAGTTGATGAGTGAGGGAGTAGGGAATCTGCATTTCTCGACGATGAAACAGCGGCGAAAGAGAGAGAGAGAGAGAGAAAGGCCGAAGAGAAGAGGCAGGGACGAAGGGAAGAGACTTGTTGTTGGACTGTGAATTAAGCAAAAGCGGAGCGAAGTGGAGGTGAATGAGGGGGAGGGGGCGGAGTGTGGAGTTGGCCATGGGATGACTAAGGAAGGGTCCTCCCCGACGCCCCGGGGGATCCGTCTGCCGCTTGTGACGAGTGAATGGAATGCCCCGAGGGGCCAATGTGAGTGTTGTCGACGGCACTCGCCCTCGGCGTAACTCACTCACGGAGCACCCCTTCCCCCGCCCTTCCTTCAGGCACTTGGCACTCCAAACTGAAGAATCTTCACCGGCGACGATTTCCTTCGTCCTCCCCACACACAATTCGCCTACCTCCGCTTCCTCCAATAATTGGACCACCAACACTCGCACTGCTTCAGCTTCAAATTGGGCATTGTGTGCATTCCGTCCGGTTTCTGCTCCTCCTACTGCCACTGAAGTAAGCTTTTGGTCCGAAAAAAGCACCCATCCGGACCGCACTTTTGCTAATAAACTGACTGAGGGGAGAGCACAACCTCGGCTTTTAACAAGCTCTGCTGAGCTCCTCCGGAGGCTCATATTTTTTCCCTTTGCGGCGGCTTTCGCCATCTGGTCCAAATTTCGTCTCGCTAGCGCCGACAAAATTGGGGGATTGAGATGGGGTCCGTTGAAAGCAGCTCTTTTCGGTCAGCAAGAGGGGGATGCGAGGATGTTGGTGGAGATAGGGTGGGGAGGGAGACCTCTCCCTTCCGTCTCCTTTAATTTGGGCGCAATATCATCTGGTGAGGGGGGGGGGCGGGTCCATCCAAAACGAGATTATGTTTGCGGTGCCTTTGGCTCATCTCCTCCTAGCCACATCCCCAGACCGTCCGTTTTATTCGTCGAATTGGCGCCACATTGCCTTTCGGTGCTGGCGAAATTATCATATTTTCCTTGGTTTCATCATACCACCAGCAAAAATGTCCAAACTGTACTACCCACCGCCTGGTTGGAAACCGAAGCCGAGCAAAAAGTCAGGTACGGGTGAACATCAGTCGGTGTATGTGTTACTCTTCCTAAAACACTGAAATTAGAGGGTTTTCGGAATTTAATTTGATTCTAAAAACAGATTGTCTCTTTAAACTTAATTAATCTTAGCTGTTTGCTTAATGCTTGTGACTTCTTTTTTTAAATTTCAGCCGGGCACTCTGCTGTGATGGCCACTACCAGAGCGGCAACATGTGAGTCCAATTTGTAAAAAAAATCGGAAAATGAAAGATCTATGTGGATGGGCTCCTTTGTTGTGTGTATGTTTTTTACACTCGCGAATCCATCACAATGGGCGCATCTGTCACAATCTGGCACTGACTGGGGATGGATGGGCTCTGTCTGGCGTTCATCATCTTTCCTATTCTATTTGCTTTTCCACCGTCAAGAATGTCTCAATTTCCATTTGCCGTTCTATCGCAAGCTGTTTTTGAATTGGCATTTTTAGGTCTATTGTCTATTTTGTTTTTATGCCATTTCTTTTGACTGAATTTAGACCTATTCTTTTGTGCGATCCAATCAAATTTAGCAAAATTCTGTTTTTGTATGAATGTTGACCATAATTACATGCTTATCTAATTTTTTTGCTTTCAGAACAGGAAGAAAAAGACTGTTATTTTTGTATAAATTCAAATTTAACCGTATTTGTCAAATATTTTTCAAAAACCGAATTTTGAAATTGCATTAAATAAAGT
>JAEHOM010000228.1:0-14196 GCA_016433075.1 Hoplolaimus columbus | reverse complement strand
AGTTCCGGATATTCTTCATCGAAAGCATTTGTGACGACATGGAGATTATTGCTGCGAACATTTCGGTACGGTTTTTTCTTCGAACTTTCTTTTTTCTTTCTTCGAAATATAAAACAAATTGAGAATTCAGGAAGTGAAGATCAGTTCTCCGGACTATCGTGGTGTGATGACTGAGGAGGTAATGAGAATTTTATTTTTCTGATCACTCCAAATCCAAACCATCAAATCAGGAGGCGAAAGCGGATTTCATGCGACGCATCGAGAATTACAAGCTCCAGTATGAGCCGCTGGATGACAAAGACGACGATCTCTCATATATTAAGGCAAGGAGTCGCTTTCAAAAAAAAATATGGGCATATTTTGTTTGAAGGTGATCAACGCCGGACGCTCGTTTTTTGTGCACAATGTGAACGGCCATGTGCAGAGTCGGGTATGGCACTTTGTGGCAACTTTTTAAATTTGAGCCTAGAAACTTCAGGTCGTCTACTTCCTGATGAACATTCACCTCCTTCCTCGCTCAATCTACCTGACCCGAGTTGTTTTTCTCGTCTGTTTTCTATACTAATAGCCATTGGCTTTAGCATGGTGAAAGCGAGTACAACCGTATTGGACGGCTTGGAGGTGACAGTCCGCTCAGCGACAATGGAATTATGTACGCGATGAAGCTGCGCGAATACTTTGAGGTAATAAATTGCTTTTATTGCTCTATGGGTGACCGTTCAAGTGCATTTTTTGATGTGATTCAGATTTTCTGAAAAACTGCAAATACTACTTCTGACCGCATAAACTTCGGTTTTTATAAGATTAAAATCTTTAAAAAATAGGGTGAAGTTGTTCAAATTTCTTCTTTACCTTTCCGCTTACCTCCTCTACTTCCCCCATCCTCTCCCACCACTGTGATGCTGTTATGAAGCTGGTTATTGATAGAGACAAAATTCAAAAAAATATTGGGCACTGCCATTTTTCCAGCGCGAAGACATTGGTGACTTGCGCATTTGGAGTTCGCAAAAGATTCGTGCTGCACAAACGGCCAACTTCCTCAAAGACCTTGCTGCTTACGTTGAATATTGGAAGGTTTTGGACGAGATTGATGCGGTTTGTACCCTTCGGTTTTCCCAACACTTGTCATTTTTTTTCGTTTAGGGCATTTGCGAAGGACTGACCTACGAGGACTTCCAGTCGCGGTATCCGAAGCAGTTCGCGGAACGAGACAAGGACAAGTACCACTACCGCTACCCGTCCGGCGAAAGCTACGAGGACCTGGTCGCGCGGCTGGAGCCCGTCATTATGGAGCTGGAGCGTCAGTCGAATGTGCTCGTCGTCTCGCATCAGGCGGTGCTTCGCTGTGAGCTTTTCCATACACATTCGGTGGTGATGCGCATTCTTCAGGCATTTTGGCCTACTTCAACAACAAGAACAGGGACGAACTGCCTTACCTCAATGTCCCACTGCACACCGTCATCAAACTGACTCCCAAAGCATACAGTAAGTGTTCGAAACAATAGCATTTCTGGTGGTAAATTTGGATAAACTGCAATTCCCAACTAGAATCACTTTTTGAACTGAAACGAATATATATCTTTTCTATTTAAATCATTCTGATTCAATCTAATATAACGGCCTACTCTAATGCCAGGTTGCGGTCCATAACAAGCCAGGAATTTAGGTGTTTCTTTTTTTCCTCTCAAAAGCATATAACACATTTTCGAAGACCAGTTAGTTTCTTTGAAAGAAAGTTAAGGAAAAATGGCGGCATAATGTGGGTAGTGCATGAAAATGTGTTTGTAAAAGCAATTTTACATATAGTTAGATTAGTAATCGTATAAATTTCATTAGAAATCGTGTAGATTTCTATCTGATTTGAGCTTTGTAATATTGAACATTTAATTTTTCAGGTTGTCAGGTGGAGATGTTCAAGTTCAAGGTGGACGCCGTGGACACCTATCGCGGAAAGCCTTTTGAGCCAGTTGTAAGTGTATGGGGTGTGCTGGCTGGCCGTCTTTAAGGGCTTCCAAAAAAAATGGGAAAGGCGGCCCCCTTTCCGGGTCATCATCGTCGGTTGGTCGGTCGTGTTTTATGTTGCTCTCCTCCTCCTCCTTTCATCATTTGCTCATCCTTTTGCCTTTTTTCCATTTGTAGTGGGAGCATTACGAAGGCGAGGAATGTATTCGCATTTGCCGCTCACCTTGGTCAGTTCGCTTTTCTTCTCTTATTAATCCCTCTGTTGCCCTAACATCGGTGTTCTGTGCTGTGTGAGTTTGCTTTCAAAATTAACCTAAACGCTTTTCGTCTTCTATTGCTCTGTGTTTGTGCTTTAACCCATTTTCCTGATTTTGAGTCTAATATATGCCATGAAAAAAGCTAGGTTGCCTTTTTGAACAGGGCCATAACGCGAAAAGAACTTTCAAGGGGCCTAGAGCAGTAGAACAAAATTCTTTAGACCATCTCTGTTAATTGATCAGATTTTACAAGGATTTTTACGTCGGCTGCCGATAAATTTTTCTGAAGCTCGTTGCGGCTCAGCTTTTGAGTGAAATACATATTGAATGCTTCTATATATTGAAAAAAGCTTCTATATATACTTCTATATTTATATAGATTAACTCCTCAAGGTAATATATTTTTATTGCGTTGCTCTTTTGCACGCGCATACCTCTGACATGCAAGTTACAGTAGATAATAGAAAAAGAATGAAGGGAGATCATTCGATATTTTCATTCAAAATTTTATTTGAGTTATGACAACTGATAATGATGCTTTTCCCATTTTTACGCATCGCCTATCGCTTTGCATTATTTAAAATGATCTGCTAATAAGAAATTCACATTTCTGTTTCTGCTTTTGTGGCTATTTTGCATGACCCGGAAAAGATGACCCGGCAGCTTCTTTGTATGCTTTTTTTCTTGCACTGAATTTTGTTGTTTCCGACACGGAATTTTTCCATCCACTTTCTGAAATAATTTTTACAAAAAATGTTTTGTTAATAATTTTTTCAGAAGAAGCCATTGGTTGAGCCCATACCGGCACCCATCCCAGAGGAGAATGAACCATCGCCCGATGAAGCTCATTCTCCACCCCACAAGCAGCTAGTCTCCACGGGAAAGCCAAACGGCCTTTTGCTTGATGATTCCACCAACTATCGTGCCCAAACAACTGTTGTTTGCAATCCAAGCCCAAATAATCTCGTCCAACTGTAATTAAAACAAAAAGCAAATGTTATAAGTTATATAGAAATAGATCAAAAATCTTGGTATTGAAGCAATTGTTTATATAACCATAATGGGTAATACGGTGCATTCAACATGCAAGAAAAGAAGAGAAAATAAGTTCATATCGCTTCATTCAAACAACCGCTTCAAAAATGAAATTCCGTCTATGTGAAAATATTTCGATGAACCATTTGTTTTTACCTATAAACTAATAAAGTGCGCAGAGATGGATGATTGTTCATAGGTTCTATTCTTCTCGTTGATATATCACATATAATCACATGGGCAGTTCAACACAAAGCCCATTCCCTTCATTTTGGCTACTTATGACAAAACCCACTTATGAGCAAAAATAAAAAATGCAATATTTGAAATTTTAGGCGGGAGCCGCCCATGTGTGAACCCTTTCCTAATCGCTTGTTCAAAGTTCCTTTTATTACACTTTGAGAGTGCACTTTACCTCCCCTTCCATCCCCATTCTCGTTAGGTGCTGTACATAGCTTATTACGTATCTATATGATATATGAATATGCGATGGTATAAAATCCAATCTTTTAAACGCTTTCATTATACAAAAGACATTAAAGAGTCTTTTAAAAGTACATCCATAATATGGTCACAATGTGTTTGTGTGTGGCGGTGGCGATGGGACGACTGGTTTGATTGGTGGGACTGGTGTCAGGCCCGTAACCAGGGGTGATTCCCACTCCCTCCCCCCTCCCGAACCGCGAAAATTGTGAAGAAAATTAAACATTTCGAAAATTTATCAGTAAAAATGCAATAAAAAGTTGGATCCCCCCCCCCCGAAACGCGAAAAAATTCTGGTTACGGGCCAGTCTGGTTTTGATGATTGATTGATTATTGTGGTCAAAGTCGCGAGTTTGTGATGAGAGAGCGAGCGGTGTTTTATATGTTCAACAATTCTGTGTGGTGGTCATGAGAGAGAGAAAGGGGGAAATTTAAGCCCGCGTCATGGGTAACAGCAGCCCGACTTTGTATTCCTGGACGCATCGTTCAGCGGTGTGATCACGGGACCAGTGGCACTGGTTCTGTCCGGCATCTAAAATAAAAATAGATGATAAAATGAATTGCTAAATGTTTGGGAAATTAAATCACTCAATCGGCAAATGCGCATCAGCGTCGGATGACATTTTTCATACGAATGATGAAAAAAAATGATATTGATTTTAGCAGACTCATTTCTCAATCATTATTGGGCTTAACAAGTAAGGTCAGAAAAAATATTTTTATGTATAAAGAAAAAAATTAGAATAACAGAGCAAGAAATTATGTAAACAAGAGGGGTAAGGATCATTTTATTTTAAAAGATATCTGTTGAAACGAAATATTGATACAGTAAAAAACGGGTTGTGTGCATTAAAATATATTATTTGACAGGTGAATTACGTAAATTGGTTGGCCTCAATTTGTAGAATAGAAATCGTGATACCTTGTCGAGAATGGCCTCTGCCAGGTCGTAGAACGCTTTTTCGATGTTGATGTTAGCTTTGGCCGATGTTTCCAGGAAACGGATGCCGTGGTCCACTGCAATTTTCTCACCGCGTTCCTTTGACACCACTCGTCGATCGGACATGTCGCACTTGTTGCCGAGCAACATCTTTACAACATCTTCGGAAGCGTGCTAAAACGAACTTCACGAGAATGAAGTGACAAAATAATAAAAATAAGGAGATGAACCAGACATTGAAGCTTTTTACAATACTTTCATCAAATATTACTCACCAACCATTTTACAAAAAAAGAACGCCAAAACAGAATCAGTAAAAATATACATAATGACAAATTCAAAAATCCGAAAATGACCGGCAACGTTTGAGAGACTTTAGCCTGATTTCGCGTAAAATTGGATAGTTTAATTTTAAATCGGATTCGAATTGAATGAATCACCTTAATTATGAGTTTTCTAGGAAAAGCCGTTTGAAAAATATTTTGAGCTGAATAATCACAAATAATAAACCTCATCGATATATCTAAGCCATTTGGCAATGTTGTCGAAGCTCTTCGCATTGGTTATGTCGTACACCATCATAATGCCCATGGCCCCGCGATAATAAGAGGTGGTAATTGTGTGGAAGCGCTCCTGACCTGCTGTATCCCTGCAATTGAGACATCGAAAGAGGAAACAACAAATCCCCATCAGACTACAAATTCGTGTGAAAAGCAAAACTTGCAAAGTTTCAAAAAATGAGAGCGGTTCGCAACACCCGATAGAAAGGCAACCAACCAGATTTGCAGCTTGATCTTCTTCCCTCTCAGCTCAATAGTCTTGATTTTGAAGTCAATGCCTAAATTTTGAGAATGAAAATAGGTATGCAAAGAAAGCGAGACTAGGGAATCTTCGCCATTTTTTCAATCAAAACTTAAATTATAGCAACCAAAAGCATGTCAATTCAGATTTGAGTGATTTACTTAGGAACGAGAAGAGGAAACAGGAATAGGGGTGCGATTTTACTACTTCCAAAAAGCAGCAAATGTCTTCTTTTTGACCCTCTTGCCGCTTTTCAATATTTTTGTCAAAAATTGAGAATTGCTAATTTTCCAATAAAAATCCATTTTTCTTAAGCAAAATTTGTCAATTTTCACCAAAATTTTCCATGGCCGCGCCTATCAACATCGCCAGATACATCTGAAGATTTTTCGGCGCTAGTATCATATTGGGTGCTTTTGAATTTTTTTTTTACAATTTTTTCCCAACTTTTTTTCAACTTTTTTGGTTTCACTTTTTTTACTTTTAAAAATTTTTTGTCCCAGTAGGTTTTTTGAGACGGGGAATCCGAATTTTGCATTTTCATAAATTTTCAGGCTGAAAAGTCAAGACATAGGCCTAGGCCGGTTTTTTGAAAATTTTTCAAAATTTGAAATTTTGCAAAAATTTTGTCAGTTTTGGATTCCAAACCTTTGAAAACATGTTTATTCATCGGATTCGGTACGTTTCGTGTGAATTTTGGGCATTTTCTGATCGTTTTTTGCCATTTGGATGCAAAAATGTACCTTTAAAAAAATCAAACTTTGCATTTTTTCACACTTAAAAATTTGGTTGGCCTGCTGGATTAAGGCTTAAAATGCTTTAGAAATGCATTATAAATGAACAAAAAAATAGAAAAAAAAAGTTGAAAAGAAGTTGGAAAAAATGGCAAAAAAAATTCAAAAGCACCCAATATGATACTAGCGCCGATTTTTCCATGAATTTCGAGTCTTTCATTCTGTGATACAAGCTTTAAAATATTACTTTTTATTTCCAACTTAAAGAAATCGAATGATCATTCTACTTAACTTTTTTTTGTTTCTATTAATTCCGGTTTGATGTCAAAAGGCCTACCATAATTTCTTCGACAAACAAGATTTGCTCAAACTTGTAATAAAAAAACGGTTACAATTTACAAATATAGGCATAAAACGTCACTCATGGTTTTCAAGTTGAAAAAAAAATCAATTTTTTATAAAGTTCCGCCTTTTCCCTTCGGGATCGCTTTTTTTTGGATTTTGGCGATAACACCCCTAACGAAGTCCAAAAATGAAAACATCTTTGAAATGTTTTCTTTTCGAAAAGCCGAGACATTGGTGCTTGAAGAATTATTGAAATTTTTAATTCCAATATGAGTCCCGAAGACCTAAGCAAATTTCCAAACCAGAATCTATGAGTGAAGTGGGGGATGATAGGAAATGTATAAACAACAATTGCTAGAAACTACTTGACTTTATTACTGGATCAATTGAAAACATACCGATTGTCGAGATAAAAGTCGTGTTGAAGGCATCGTCGCTGAACCTGTACAGGATGCACGTCTTGCCGACTCCGCTATCGCCGATCAACAACAATTTGAACAACAGGTCGTACTGCTTTTTTGCCATTAAGATTTTGCTTAGTGAGTAAACGAAGTTTAAATGCGAGTTTAGCGTTGTCATAATTGACAATTTATACGAATGCGTGTAGGAGGGTGATAGGTGAGGTGACACCTTATGCATCAGTAAAATGTTAGTTATTTCCCCATAAAAATTTCAAAAATTGAGGTACTCCCATTTTTTGTTACTCCCATTTTTTGTGAAAGGACCTCTCCTATCTGTGGGATGCGCGACCCATAAATTTCGGTTTTTATTACACTTGTTTACTGAAATTTTTAATTTTGCAGGATCTTCGCAGTTCTGCCTGTAGATCAAAGATCACCCTACTGTATTTTTTGGAGGGGAAGGGAACATCTATCATATTTGTTTGTAAGACATCCATCCGTTGTCAGATAAAACAAAAACACCGTATTTCCTGTAAAATAACCCCTCCCTCCTCTAAATTAAAATAACCCCCTCTCGATTTTGGAGACCTATATCTTCCCAATGAGTTGACAAATTTTCTTTTTTATTGTATATTCTTTCTTTTCTCCCCGAGTCGAATAGTGTATTTAAAGTTCGGAAAAAACCACACAACACATATTTTAGCATTAAAAATTCCAGATTTTTGAGGAGTTGAAAAAAAATAACCCCCGCTTGTTTTACAGGAAATACAGTAGTCATATCTTTCCGTTCTGTGAATAAGTGATGGGCCGTTTCAAACAGAAAATATGCATTTCATTTCATTACATACTCATACTTATTCCGTTCCTTCGGCTCGAATATTAAAAATGGCATTGTGCTCATCAATTTCAAAAACTAAAAATATGGACATTTTTTTGACTGGGACCTGGGTGGTATATATGTGTCTGCGATGCGATTACAACAGGAAAATGATTGGCAGAAAGAAATCAATATCGTTTGCTTTAAACAAACATAAACACCGACCGTGTTATTTATGTTATAGACATAAGAGAAAGTAACAATGAAAACCGTTTATCGGTGGTAGAATGAAGGTAATCGCTCACCCTAATAATTCCAAGAAAAGGAGACTAGAAAAAAACCCCACTGGGGAATATTTACTGTTATCATAGTATGCGCGTCATATTTCATATATACAACAATTATTCAAATTTATTAAATGTATAATGGAACTGGACCAATTTGGTTGTGTGCAGGAATAAGAGTGAAAAAAAGGAGAAATTGAGGAAAAGTTTGTCCACTGCGTAACCAACGAATTAAAAGGAAAATTTAACTGTGAATTCCAAATTCCACATCAGATTTAAATTTACAGGACTATCTGTCAATCTCTTTTTTCACATAGAAAATTTTGATATAGTTATACGCATCAAGCGGATGCAGCCGCCTTCTGCTGCTGTTTCTTAAATGAAGGTGCTTTGATGAGCTTTCCAACACCGAATTTCTTGACAAGTTCGGGCATTTCAGGCAGCGTCCATTCCTTGGTGACATCTATATAGTCTCCATCTGGACATCTGTAGCCTTCGATAGCCGGAGTCAGTGATGGGCCTGAATAGTGCGGCTCTAGAATCTATTTTATGCCCGAGAGCGATATGAGTAATGACAGGTGGTGTCAACGCAAAACCCAAAGACAAATGGCCCATGGAACCAGGAAAAATATCAGGAGGATCACTAATTTTTTCCTTGAGTATTTTTTCCCATTTCGGGGGGAGGATAAAAGGACGTGCCTCACTGCCCCCCCCCGTTACGAATCTACAGTACAAATGATTTGCCATAACTCATGTCGATCTGCTTACTACTGTTAGAATATTTTGACGAGATCAATCGTGGAGTCCCGTCAACTCAAACTGATACAAATGCAAATAAAAATTCAAATATATTCAAAATCTAGTAACCATTTAAAGCATTCAATTAGATTTTTCGCTTCGATTTATTTTATGCTCATTTTTTATTCTGTTTCATCTCGTCAAAATAATTTTACAGTATAAGTCAGCTCAATTTTTACGCACAAATTTCAGCATAACAGCTTTTTTCCCTCATATTTCCATGTGTCCATAAGCCTTGACCCACACCACGACACACCCTTGACCACACCACGGCATTGGTAGTCAGTCATCCATCGCTTCCCCGCTTTTCTCACCTGATGAGTAGGGCTCCCAAAAATAGTTTTTCAACTATTTTTTTGCGCATAGTGGGAGGCCAGATATGCACGAAAAACATGGTTTTTTTGGCTGGTAGAAGCCAAAAATCGGTACTTTTTTTCAACTATTTCGGGCTTTCGCAACTATTTCAACTATTTTGCACCTATTTTGCCAATTTTTAGTGAAAAAATGGAAAATACACCCCTAATAATCGACTTTTTAGGGGATCACCAAGGAACCAGGATCATGCTCTAGGATTAAGCAATTAATCATTAATTTAATTCAGCAAACACAGGTCTAGATAGAAAGTCCGATCATTAGATCCCTGCATCTCTGCATCACCTAGTGTACATGTTCAAAAATAAAAAATAAAAAAAGATGAGAAAGAAAAAGAAATTTTTGAAAAAATTTCCAGCAAAATTTTTCTAAAAAGTTGAAAATTTTCGTAATTTTCTTAAGATTTATTTTTTGTAATTTTTATTTCTACGAAAAAGATGGTGAAAATTTTAAAATAATAAAATGTTCTTTGTTGTCCTTAAAGGTATCTTACCTGGTAATTTACCGAAGTACGCATTCACCTATCACGCATTTGTTGCCATCTGAGACAGCATTTAATTGTGCCCATAAAATTGTCAATGTTCACAATAATTGAGTGCTGGATTGGAGAAATGAGTTATTTCACAGGGAATATAACTACAGTTATTTGTTACCAAATTTTTCCGATTTTCGGCCAAAAAATGTCGATTTTTCGCAACTTTTTTGCCATTTTTGGCAACTATTTTGGCACTTTTCCGCAACTATTTTTGTGGGCCCTAGTAATAACCTTGCTGCGTTGTTGCTCAGCTTCTTCTCGACGGCCTTGTCTTTATCAGCTCCACCAATCCCATTGTCGCTGTTCTTTGGGTTCACGTTCACAGTCACAGCCTTCTCCGTTGTGCTCTCCTCCTTATTCATTTTCTCACTTTTGTCCATTTCAGTTTGTCAGTAAAGAATAATATGCTTATAAATCGAAAAACAGGTGCAAAATTACAACAAAAATATAACAAAAGAGTGGGTTTTCCAGGTTTTTTCCAGGATTTTCCTGGGGGCTGCATAGAACTTTGGAGAGCAATATGCTAGTTTGAAAGAGGAGAAAAATTCGGCATAAAAGCAAAATTCACCGCTCTTTCAACGCGGCTAAAAAATAGAAAATTGCATTTCTTCGTCAAGAGAAGTCATTATACTAAAATAGTCCTTATACTTTCTTTGAGTAATTTCGAATATTTCGAAGTCCATTCCTTTATCAAATACTTTTTCGTTTTTGGGCAGTTTAATGTTTTGAAATACTTTAATAGAAATTACGAAATTATATACAATTTCGTCTGATGTGAAATTTCGTAATGCTTTCGATTTGATTGAATGAATAGGGTGGGTACGCAAGAGTGAACAAAAGTAAGGAGAGAATAAGGGGGAGGGCTGGGTTGATGATGAAATAATCATCGAGTCATCAGTTCACATTTTCACTGCCGAAACTTGTTGAATGATTATGATTACTAATATGTTGACTAAAATAACTTCAATTGTTTGCGCCATACAGGGTGGTGATCCATTTTTTCTTAACAGTAACACTTAACAGCATTCGATGTGAATTTCCTAAATGTTGTGCCTACTTTCTTCCGTATTACTAATTGTCTTAGGTATTAGTAATTGTTTATAACATCCAAAAAAACATTACAATTCGACTAATGGACTTTTTAAATCTAAGCAAATCGGAGCGATAAACTCATCGGGCAATTTTTCCATAAAAAAATTCGGGCATAAGTTATAGTCCACGCCCATTTTTCATGCCAGGATTCGAGCTGATTTTAAATCAAAAGTTTTTTGAAGCGAAAACAAGTGGTTCTTTCTCGTTAATTGACTAGTTACTTGTCTATTGAAAAATCAAGAATCAAACATACAGGGTGGTCCAACTTTTTTTTAATATTTGAAAAATTCGTCTTTTTATTATCCTATGAGTTTTCTTGGTGCTTTCTGGTTAACATGCCTTGCAATTTTCCCATGACAATTTGCTTCTAGCTCAAAAAGTAAATTTTTAAGGAAAAAATGTTTGAAGACGTATCCGATAAATTTTGCCACTTGCAAAGGTGTATTCGAAGTTCAAGATGTTGCTTTCTCATTCACATCACAATCATCACGGCACTTTTTTGCTTTCTCCGGCAGCACTCATCGGTGGATCATACTGCTCGCCAAATTTTCTAGAAAAATGGTAATCATAAATTTCTACAAGAATTGTTTAAATGACAAAATTTGATGTTAAAGATACTTTTAAAAAAACGAAATTCAGCGCAAGGACCAAAAGATTCGGATTTGCGACCGAAGCCGAATTTTTTTGGGATCGGAACCGAGCAAAAATTTTTTGGCAAAAATTTACTGAATTTTTTGTAGAATGTTGCTCTATATGATCAATCAATCAATCAACAAGCCTAATGACAGGAATGACTTAGGCACAACCACAGAAGTACCACAAATACACACATCATCAGCAGGCAAATCGGGAGGGGGGAGTTATTATAGGGGGGAGCTATTACAGGAAATACGGTATTAACATTAACGCTATAGAAATCTCGTTCAAGACAAATTTAAACTGAAGAATATCTGAAGAACCGTCACAACACACCCATTTATTCATGTAAATGCTCTGTTAGTCATGGCATGAACCACGTATGATCATGATAGACCCACGACCAATAACAAGTGATCTTATAAATATCGATTCATCGGGGAAAAACAAAATCAGTGGGTCAGAGGTCGGACATATAGCACACTCATCAGAGGAATCGTTTAAATGATCACAATCAGACCCCTAGATTGGGAAATTTCTTGATTGCTTCGTTCCTAAATCTTTTTTTAATGTTTTTCATCAACAAAATTTCCCCGCATCGTGCACATAAAAAACAAAAAGAAAATATTCAATCGCATATTCAAAATTATCGCTTTCACCACTCACTTATCACTCATCCATCATGCACTCATTCGTTCTTGCTCCCACAGGCATCCATCGACTAATCTTCTCCAGCCCCAGCAGCATTCCTATCATCCGGCCCCTTCTTCACCACGTAAATTTCCTGAAAAGGATATCAAACAATTCATTTTGTTTAATTTTACTTAAAGTAAAGAGCATTCACAATATGGCCTGGGTTCACGGGTAAAAAAATTGATTGACCAATATTTTGTTTTGTTTTTTGGAAAGTTTGACGGTAAAGATGCAATAAAAGTTCAGCCCAACATATAAGCGACAAATTTCCAGCACGAAAATTTTTCGAAAAAAAGATAAAAACATGGTCTCCTCAGGCCTAACGTCTAACAAAAAAATTCGCAAATCTAAAAGTAATCCGATTTTTTTTTTTGCTGGTTTCTGCACCCAATGCTGTTGTTTCCGTGGAGTCGAAAAGCGAGCTCATTTTGAATTCTTCCCTTCTGCCATTCGGATTCCACATTCGCCGCCTCTCGCTCCCACTGTTCCCATTGCTGTTCGTCTCGATCCGTTGGACATCGGACGATCAGTAAATCATATTGTCCAAAACGATTCTTTGTGCGCATATACATGGAAAGTCGCTCACCGCCACGCACCTCCTCAAATTCCATAACTCCGTCTTCTTCACAAACCTTAAAGCGAACGATGAAATTGGCCGGCTCGTTAGTCGTACGGAATTTCTACAAAATTTTAAAAATTAGGTAAAACTAAAGAAAAAACCAACCAACCGTCTTAATATGATCCACAGTATCACGAAGATTAAACAAAAGTGCAAAAGAGCTCAAAACCCGTGGACGACCACCATCACGACGTGGGCTGTGCAACCACTCGTCCACTGCGCGAGATGCTCCGCTCTCTTGACCAAGGCGCAAATTCCAGCCGTACAAATAAGTAATTTTAGTTTCGATGAGAACAGTTGAAGAAAGATAGCCAATCAGTCGCTCAAGATCCAATTCATCCGCCCAAATTCCACGGATGTTTCCAGAAATTATCGGCCAAAATCGCTTTGCAAAAGCCTCTGCACAGCTTTGATCCAAAGTAAATCGCAAGAAGATACCATCGCCACCTTTGAACAAACGTTGTATTTGGCGGAAAAAACGGATCACATCACGGTCAACGAAGCTGAAATGTTGATGTTATCCATTAATCACCTTTATAAAATCCAAGTGTATCAAGGGAAAGGGACGTGTCCCTCAACATGTGCACATCCAGACTAAAATCACTGTTAGATATGTCCCATGGATACATTTTTAGGGCATTATCTGGAAAAGTAATGATTACAAGTGTTTCGCATTTCCTTCAAAATTTCTTAATGAATTGAAATAATTTTATCCTTAATATGCCCCCGCAAAAGGTGACACCAACCTCAATTCAATGCAATGGAAGCCGACAATGTTCTTGGGAAGTGGTTCTACGGGAATAGGAAGGAGTTCGCCTTTGCCGTTGAATAGTCCTGCAGTGCCCTCGCGCCATACGCGGAACCACAAGCGTCCGAGAGTCCATCGCTCGAACTTGAGCCGTTTGTCGACGAGTGCGCAAAAACGACCGCATGCCTGGGCCATCAATGCGAGTTCGGTGCGACAAATCCAACGGATCACATCCAACCAGACCTCATTCGGAAGACGCCTAAATTTAAGCAAAAATACGGAATTCATATCAGTTAAAATTCACATCAATTTTCTAGTAGCTTTTAACACGCGTAATGCCACAGGAGGAAGGCCGGGGAAAAATTTCGACAGATAATAAATTCGTTTCTAAAACAATTTAGAAAAGCCTGAATGGGCGGGAGGCTATGGCAGTATTGAATGAAATGAGTTGAATTTTTACAAAAAAATTTTGCGAATTTTTTCGCTTCAAAAAATTTCACCAGCAAAGAAAATATTGCAGTTTTTTGGTGTATATTTTCTCCTTTCTCCATCTTATGGGGGAAGGGTAGATCCCCGGGGACCCAAATCCCCGTGACTTGTTCCACGTCTCAGAATTTCGCCGGGGAGGGGGTAAGGTCCAGAAA
>JAEHOM010000227.1:0-14223 GCA_016433075.1 Hoplolaimus columbus | reverse complement strand
CAATATAACACAATAAAGCAAAAGCATTATTTATTCAAAGAAAACATGAGAGCAAGGAAAAGCAGAAAAATAAATAAAAATTTAAATTAACAAAAAGATTACCGATTAAATATCAACTGATTTTACTTGGACGCTGATCACATGTGTACGAGATCATGAGAGGGGACAAAGCAGTAAGGGGTAAGTACAGAATAGAATGGGCAATATTGTAAGTAAGTAAATGTTGTGTTCAAGCACCAGCATAGTAACAGTACCATCGAAGCATCCGTGAAGAAGCATCCGTGCATAGATAAAGAGCATCGCTAAAAAAAGTTATTCAAGAATTTATTTTGAAAAATATTTTTGGCGCGACATTTTCTAAAAAGTTTACCATATTGTATGATATGTGCGTTGGTCGGTTGATTGGGTTGATTGTATGTAACGGCTAGCGGACGAATAAGCTCTTAAGAAATGATCGGAGGAGCGGGAAGCGGATGATTTATTGGGAAGCAAGTTCTTGAGCGTTGTTGCGTTCGTCACAGCCGGGACTCTCCCCGCCGCCTCCTCCCCCGGCAATGCTCCACATCCAAATGCGCCCGACTCCGTCGCCGATCAGCACCGATCTGTGGTCCCTGGTCGGCCGAATCACAGTCACTGGGGCCGGCTGGCAATTGCCCGAAGTGAACGCGGTGTGCTCGCTGAGTATTCGTCTGACAAAATATTTGCTAATAAGTTAAAGTGAAAAAAAATCATTTCAAAATCATGCAATAGTTACATCACATTTTACCACATAATCATTTTAAATCTCATATTATATTCGCAGATAGTTTTGGCAATAATCAGCAAAATTTTAAATTTTGCAATTTTATTTTCTGTTTTGTTAATTTGTAATTTCAAAAACCAAAAATAACAAATTTTTGGCAATGACAACCTCAGCCAAAGTGTTCGTCTCCATCGTACACCTTCGCCCATGCCCGCAGGCGAAGACTGCACTACTTGCGGTCGATGTTCTGTTGTTGCCTTCGGTGATGTATGCGGTTGTGCCCCTCCGCCATTGTCATGTAACGGGGACGATGCCTGCGATTCCATCGACGCGGATGAGGTTGCTGTTGTTGTGCTCCAACGCTGGTTGTTGTGTTGCTGATGATGCTGTTGGATGCGCTGTTGGCGCCGCAACAGATGCTCCCGCACGGCCAACTGTTGTTGCTGTTCTGTGCTGTAGCTGGCGAACTGTTTTGAAAAAATGGATAAAAACAATTTATTTTCAACATTTTAATAAACTTCATGTTGTTGTCTGATGAACCTCCAGGGAAAGAAGTATCAAAATCACTTTCGACGGTTTGTGCTGTAAGCGAGTACATCTTGACAAGACCATCACTGGTCCCGCACATGATCACGTTGTTCTCATCCCAATCGTTCGCCTGTATCATTTAAATTTAAAATCAATTTTTGGCGCCAATTTACCGTTGAAAATGCAATGCAAAAGATCAATGATGACACGTTGGAGAACAGCCCGCTGTCCACTGTATTGATGGCAGCCAATGGCAAACCGTTGATTGACCACAGATAAAGCCAGGCACCGGATGCGCTCGCAATGTCGCCCTTAAGAAGACGGAAATCGTCGGATCATGACAGTTTTATAAGAAATATAAACTTAATTCGACATCAAATTACAAATCATTTCCCAAAAATGTAAAAAAAAAATTGAAACGCTTTTTTCACGCATTTAACCTTTGCCTCGTTGATAGCCACCGCACTGACGGGCCCAGGGTGCTGTGGTGCCAATTGTCGGATGAAGCTGAGTCGGGTCAGGTGCCAAACCAGCACTGTACGATCACGGCTTCCGCTGACCAACACATTGTGCGCTCCGCTTGCCGCCAGCGCCGTGATCACGTCCGCGTGCGCGCTAAGTGCTTTCTTCGGTGCAAGTCGCGCATTTTGGGCGGAAGTTGATGTTGACAACGAGGAAGAGGAATGCAAAGTAAGCGACCACACCATCACGATGCCTGGAAATTCATGAAAATTACAACAAAAAAAAAATTCCATACCTGTAGAAAGCCCAGCAAATATTTGATGCCCATCCGTTGTGGCCATGCAAGTGATCTCATACACATCGTTTGTCTCCAAAATGCATGTGGACTAAAAGCTTTTTTTATCTCGTAAATCGCGATTCATATTTGTAAAATCTGAAAAATATTTTTTTTTACGCTTTTTACCTTTTCATGGCCAACTGCGCCGAATCGGATAGAACGGTCATGGAAGCCCCAGGCAAGGAAAGCGTAGGGTGGCACCAGCACTTTGTTCTGCTCCAATACAATCACCTGGTTGCCCTTCTCGCCCAGCAAAATGTCGCCAACTGCTGTGCGCAACTCCTTGACCGGCCGCGGCGCAACCCGTAACTGCTCGAGTGAATGATAGAACAACCGGGCGCAGCTCACCCCCGGTACCACTGACACCAGCGATGGGCCTCCACTGGCATTGAGTTGCGTGCCTAGTTTGAATTCAATATTAGTGCATTTTGGCATATTGCCTATATGTTCACCTTGAATTTTGCGTTGCGGATGCGGCTTCTTGAAGAGCTGAGCAGGGATTTGGCCAAAATTGTTGATGAAGCCAAGCGTGGCGTTCCGTGTCAGTGGGTCCTCAATGGACTCGATATCGATGCTGGTCTCGTAGAAAAGGTGGTGGAACACATTGTTTGAGTCCTTGGCCGCATCACCTGAAGGGATGGGATGGGAAGTCCGTGAATCAATTCCCGACAGAAACAAACCATAATGACATTTACAAAACCATCTTTTTTGATGATTTGTATTAAAATACATTTGAGTAAAATTAAAGAAAATAAAGATTGGGCCAGGATGGTCTTTTCTGTCAGTTTGTGGAGGATTTGACTGATGAGTGATTTGGTTGTCATACGTATCGGAATTTTCAATTTTGCATAGAGATGAATTTTTGTATCGGAAATCTCAAAATCAAAACTCAGGCCTGGATGCCACAAAATTCAACCCTGTCCGGTTTCTGTGATTCAATCTTGAATTATATCTCACTGAAATTCTAGAAATACTTCTCAAATTATAAAGCAATTTTACCCGTCTGTTTATATCCGAAAATCAAATCGATCCATTCGTGCAGGTGTTCCGATACGAAGTCGCACTCCAATGCTTGACGGTGTAGTCGCACAAATTCGTGTGGATCGCCATGAGCCCATGCCGGCAGCAGCACATCGTTGAGTCGTACCCCGCTCTGTTTCACGCCCAGGTCAAAGTTGTTCTCGTTGAGGAACATCTCGGGAAGGTAGAAGAACTCCGGTATAAGCTCCTTCACATCCGCCATATTGTTGCGCGCTGCACTCCAAAAAGCGTCCCGGATGGAGTGGAACATCCGATCCGCAAGGTCAAAATGGCCGCCCTAAAGGATAAAGTAAAAATTGCTATGTGTACCATACATTTGGTAAAAAATGGACCTGAAGTTTTAGAAACTGCTGAGTGAATGGCTCTAGTCGGACCAGATAGGACAGCACAATCATCGCGCTACTGTAATGCGTACCATACATGTAAGGCGGCGTGCCACCGGGGTCATCCCACTCTCGAAAACGCTTCAGGAACTGCGCAAGACGCTCCGGATTTTGAGCACCTAAAAAATCTTTTGTTTTTTTTTTGTTTCTTTTTTTCACATACCCATGGGCTTGCTCAAGTCGCGAAATGTGTCCGGCTTGGTCAAATCCAGATGGTCCGAGTCGTAGTCGGCCAGGACCCAAGGAAATACCTATACAAGGCAATCAAAATAATCGAAAAAATAGTATCTAGCAGACCGGGTATTGGCTGAGGTCGTTGTATGAACGGCCGGCCAACGTGTTCAGGTACATTAGGTAGTGAAAGTTGGACAGGTCACCGCGTTGCCAACGCTGCGTGACCGAATGTTGCTGTCCACTAGTTGTGCTGAGCAACAACTGCGAGATCAGCGTCTTTGAATCGCCGCCGGTGCGCAACTTCTTCTGCTCATTCATCAGCTGGGCCACGTCACTGGATGCATTTTTGGCCATAGAAACAAGCTTCTAACAAAGATATAGACATCACGTAGACAAATGCGATAATTTTAAGAGTTTTACTTGAAACACGCGGTCGCGCACTTTACGCGGAAAGGCCAACAGAAAATTGCGCCCGTCCGCACTGAACACCTCCAATGCAATCTGTTGCAACAGGTAGCGACGCTTGTGCACTTCCTTGATGTCGTCGTAGGCAAATTTGTTGCACTGGCGATTCACGCGCGTACTGTGCGGACGCGAGCGACACCCCATCGCGATGTACGGAATGATCGGGTCGTGAAATCTTAAGAATATGGTTTCTCGATGAAATTCTTTGTTTGAAAAAATAAATTTTTTTGTTTGAAACATTAACTGTTCCGGAAGAAAGTCCAGATCGCGGATTTCGCGTGTTTTCAACAGCGTGAAGCCGTCCACCACGTAGAAGTGGCATTTGCCAAACAACAGCAGACCCTCCATGGTGTCCAGACCTTGAACTCGCGCACACCGGAACATTGAGTGCAGCTAAAGAAAAGTGATGTTGTAAATTAGCATTTAATGTGATGTAAGAAAATGCTCATGTCTATGCTTATGCAGCCGTATTAGTTTCCTCAATGCCAATTCAGTCAGCGTTGTTAGCAGTTCCACTAATAAAAACTAAAAAAACACAATACCTCTAGTTGAAAACAGAATACTCTAGCTATGTCTAATCATAAAAACGCTGATCAATGCTTATGCAGCCGTATTAGTTTCCTAAATGCCAGTTCAATCAGCATTGTTGGTCTTTCCAATCATAAAAACTAAAAAAACACAGCTATGTATAAAATCATAAAAACGCCGATTTATTGTGTTGAACATAATTAGCTATTTACAGTAAGTAAATGCACAATGCAGCATAAGAGATGTCCCACCAACCTGTTCACCATGTTCCAACAGTCTGAGCAGCGTCTGGTTGTCTGGACCTTGACTGATTGACGACTGATCGCCCGTTGACTGGTCTCTTCTTCGTCGCACTTGTAGCGACTGCTGCTCCTTCTGTTGCTGCTGCTGCTCGTCCTGATTCGGCTTGACCTTCTTGTCCTCTCCGACTGTTTGGTCCTCTTCCTTCTCTGCTGCTTCTTTCCCCTCTGCCTCCTCCTCCCCCATGTCTTCCTCTTCTTCCTCCTCTTCCTCTTCCGCATCCATCTCCTCACTGCTCTCTTTCTTCACTTCTCCGCTGGTCCCACTGGTGTCAATCTTCTTCTCCTCCAGATTCTTCTCCACCATCCGCTTGATCATCGACATGTTCAGTTCTGAATACATTTTCGATTTTTTCGAATCCACTCCTAATCTAAATACCTGCAGAAGGATCAATTGAGGAAGCCTGTGGCTCCTCAGGCCTCGCGCTTGTCGGACTGTTTCCAAGCGTGCCCCCAGGGCTTGGCGCCAGTCCTGCCTGGAGGTCGACAATGCGCTCATCCACGGTCTCGGCCCTCTTCCGGCACATCCGCTCCCAATAAGCCTTTGCGTCCCTGGAGATCGCCACTTTTGCTCGCAACGGCTTCGCCTCTGGTGCCTCCAGGTTTGGTCGATATGGGTAGTGGCGAAAGAAGTCCGGGTTCGGCACCAACTTTCTACGAATTCGACAAGGTCCCTCAGTGACGTCCAATTGGAATTTGTCTAGAACGGAGCCTCGTTCTGGTCCTGTTTTGGAAAGTCGGAAATTGCAAAGAAAAAATCGGTCAACACAAACAAACCCCAGAGGCCACGCTCGCGGATCAGCTCCGATTCGGCATTGCGCCACTCTTGCAGACACCATTTGCGCACATGGGCATGCCACTCGTGATACCGCTGGCATTGGTTCCGGATAAGCTCTCTGACCAAGCTGATGTGTACCTGATTAACAATTACAGTAAAATAGAAGCAGAACAAACCCGGAGTTAGCAATTGATTGACCATATATGCAAATCGGTGCCTAATCAAAAACACGTACGTGGAAGGCCATCATGAAAAAAAAGTTAATTTGAACCTTTCGAATGTTACTACAATATTTATTCTTTAAAAGTTAACATTTTTTAGATGTTGGGCGGTTCTGGGGTATCCGTCCACGTTGTTGATTAGGCACTGATTTGCATATCATATAGGGCTAATTTTCATAAATGATGCATTCAAGCGATTGTTTGCATGTCTGACTAACAGATGTTTTATTTCGTTTTCCAGTCAACAGTCATTATTTTTAAGATTAGTAGAAGTTCTAACAAATACTTCAGACATTCACTTCGATAGCTTTGCTTTTTATATATGGCTATTGTAATTCGTGAGTGACACAGTACCCTTATCCACATGTAGAAAGTCTCCGGTTCCACTCGTAGGCGCTCATCATCAAAGCGCATCAGTGCGGAAAGCCAATGCTGGTTGTGGTGTGCGTTGTTGTCATCCGTTGCGGACTTGTACAACTTCCGCAAGCCACTTCGGGCCACCAAGGTCAGCTTGTTCTGCAACTGGCTGGGCAACCTTTTCTGCGCGTTCAACAGGCGTCCCGCGGAAGATTCCTAAGAGATGAAGTATCAGGTTTTTTTGCCCGCTTTTTGAGGCATTTGAAGTGAACCAAATTTTTAGATCTGATGCTATTTACCTGATGTTGTAATTGGTGAGGAGGTTGGACAGCATTGGCATGGCCCACTGTTTGCGTGTCCACAAACTGAAGCCATGCCCTGTTGGCCTGCTCGCCGCATTTAGCCCGTGCCGTGAAAAGATCCAGGTCCAGCTCGCCCTTGCGCAACCATTCCTCAAGCACGGCCTTCTTTTGCTGCCAGAGAATGCCCCACACACTTTGGGCACAAATGGACACCTAAAATAGTTACAATAGTTGCCATAAAAAGTTACTGCGCGAATAATGATAAACATAGCTCGGCAAGGGGGGGGGTCAGTTCGGATTTTGCGCGGTCCTCCACTATTTTTTCGCTTTTTATTGCGTTTTTACTGATAAATGTTCGCTTTTTGCGCGGTCCCCCCTCCAAAATTCCAAAAATTTCCGTTTTATAGCAGTTTTAAACAAGAATTTGTCGGCTTGTGCGCGCGGTGAGGGGGGGGTCTGACCCTCCCCCTTGCCGAGCTATGCATACATCGAAAAATTTTTCGCTGCGCCAAAGGCGCGGCAAAAATTTTTGAGAAGATTATAGAGTTGTGGACGAAAAAAGGCATTTTAACAGCTAAATAAGGCAGATTTTGATTTTCTTGGCTTGGAAAATCAATTTTTTAGAAGAAATTGGAGGTGCCGTCGGCGCCGATAGGCGCCGCCGGCACCAACAAACAAAATTTGACAAAATTTGGCCGAATTCCTTAAGGAAATGCGCCATTTTTTAGCGAAGGACACGTGCCACATCACCCCCCGCCCCTGGAGCCGTCTCAGAAAAGGCCTTTTCTTGTCTGGAACTGGCCTTGGAGTGGCTAAGGAAACCTGAACCGCTCCGACTTTGGCTCAGAAGCCTGGAGATGAAAACCATAGCCGAAATTGAGATGCAAAATCACAGATAATTACTTGCCATTAGATACATAAATTATTTATATATTTCTAGTTTGAAATTTCACAACGGATTCAGAAAGGCTTATCGAAACAATGGATGAAATTTTTTGAAGAGTAACAATCTTACCGTAATCCCGGCATACTCTTTTGGATGACAACACTGATAATGATCTGAAAATGGTGGGGAAAAGTCGAAAAGTTTTTCAGAGGGGTTCGAACTGCAAACTATTAATTTACCCATTTTGGCCGCATTTGCTGCATGCTGTCGGGTCATCGATGCTCCAGACTGAAATAGATTCCATTAGTAAAAAAAACTTCACAAGAAGACCGCCAACTCTACCCCCATTCCATGGCATTCTCCGCTGCAAATGTAAGCATTATCTGTAAAAAATTAAGATTACTGTAGAGTCGGCTTTCATTTTGATTATTATCGCATGAGATGAATCCATTTTTAATTTGTAGTCTGTCGACGAGTCCTTTGTGTTTAGATCTTTGGGTTAGCATTTTTCCACAACAACTGATATCAAAAATCAAAGACATTTAAAAAAAAAGAAATTAAGTCAAAAAAATATTAATGAATTTGATGTGATGTATAGGCCTCAAAAATGGCAGGAATTCGAAAAGGCTTCTAATCAATGCCATAAATTGCAAAATGTGTCGCATTCTGCGCGTTATAATATCATTACGGCCTTTTCTCCGGTATTATATGTTATATGCCAAAATGACATCATACATCGCTTTGGTGCAATAACAAAGCCCCAGCCGATCTTTTCGAAGTCGATAACCAAATCATACAAGCAGCACTTTTGTGTGTTGTTTTGCTATAAATCGCAGATGAATATGTGTTGGAGCTAATAAAAGGCCAAAGGCCAATGACATACCCCGGCACGGCAGCTGTTCAAGTTGCGCCTAAAGTGTAAGAATATATATGAATGTGTTGATGGAATCTTTTGGTGTGAGGTCATTTTGTTAAAAAAAAAGTATATAGAAGAAAAAGGATAATTTTTTACTTTTTTTTCTATACTTTTTGGACATGCTGGTCAACTTTTTTATTTCTCTTTTTAGCGAACGACTATTTTCATTTTTTAATGAGCAATATTCCTAAAAAACTCTACCTTGACCGTCCACTTTTAATTGAGATCATCTCCAACTCCAAGAACATTGCCTTTTTCTCATCATTTACGCCACTTGCGCCCTTTATAAAAAAGGTGATGAAAAAACGAGACTGGACGTCATCAATTGCAAAATTACTTCTTCCGTCGAAGGGACATGGTGGACAAGGTTCTCACCATCGAACAAAGCTTCTGCATAGAGCGCAACCTGCACATTAACAGCAAAAAAACTATTATTCTGGTCATGATGAAGTCCAATATGCATTGATGCTTGCCTTGCTGGGCTTGCCGACCACGACTGCCGCCAACTGTGCGTCATCCGATGACTCGCCATCATCCTCGTCATTATCACCAAAAGTGCCTCCCGTCTCCACCCATTGCTGGACGAGTTCCTCCGCAAGTGGCACCTCAACTTGCTGATAGCCTCCTCCATTGTCCGCACTCGTCACCATGTCCAGCTCCACATACTTTGACGCAATAGCAGTGCTCAACTATAAAAAGTGAAAAGCGACTATATATATATATATTCCTCGAAGGCTCGGAAGGCATGCCTAATTGAAATGAAAATACAACAGAAAAAGGATTTTGTTTTTTTTAGAAAAAATAAACAAGTTACATAGGAATTGCTTCCAAAAAATGTTGGGTAAATAACTCTTGGAAACAAACATTGTTGAATGCCATGCGTGGCGAAAACCTAATTATTTCCGTTTTCCTCCGTAATAATAGGACATTATATGCTACAAACGAAATGCCCATGTTACAGTAGATGAGTTTTAGCAAACTGACAGATCCATTAGGGAAGCGTTGGAAGACATTTAGTCGAAGCGGCGCGATGTACGATAGCTCTGGCGGGCGGCGAACAGCCACATTGAGCTTTGCCGATTGGACAAACTTTTTACGAAGTGCGATTGAGAATTTGAACAGTGCACCAATCTTATTAGAATACAAAAGAAATATTAGTTGCACTCTTTCAATAATGTTGTCGTCCTTATGCGCTTATGACCCTATGATTTAATACGAATAATGAGACAAACACCCATAATGAGATCATAGGAAGTCTGAATAACGAGCAAACCGATGAGTCATTGAAAATGGTTTCGACAATCTTTACTTTAATTTCTAATAAGTGCTATTACCGTTATTTTCAGATATCCAGATGTTACCTGGTCAAACCAAGAGGGCATCGGTTGTGCGATGATGTAGCTTGTCTGTGGCGCCGGCTCCTGCTCTGTCTCATAAAGTGCAGGAAAGTACTGAGGCTCCTCCGCCTCCATCCGTTTCCATGACTGATGAGTTGACTGAAATATTTTTTTCCTTAATATTTTTTTATTGTTTGTCAGTATGAAAATATTTGCTTAATTTTATGTGTAGTAATAAGCATTGCGCCAAAGCTATGCCACCGGCTACTACTACTAATAAAACGATAATTCAGATAAAACCAATCCAAGAATATACAACCTCGCTAGATTCTTGATCTGAATAGTACAGAAATTATTGGATCGTATTTTGGGATTTTATTGAGCAGGAACATACCTATACCAAACATACCTATACCATTTTATGTTTATTATAAATATAGCTCATTTATTATTTAACACTATTTTGCAGTTTTCTGTTTAAATATAATCATTGTTTGTTGTTTATCCTCCAAAAAATTATTCTAAACACAAGATTCAAAAAGGCCTCAAAATAATTTTATCTCGCTTAGTTTTAAATTATTTAAAATTCAAAATAGGATGATATAAGCGTTTTACGGGACTAAGTTCAAACATACTATTCAAGCATGTAAGCAAAATACAAGCAATTTCCTTTTCCCGCTGCAAAATTACGGTAAGTCTGCGTATGAGATGTTTTTTTTTCCTTTGCTGATTTCCATATTTAATGATGGCAAAATAAAGGTGTTATGGCAGAGCTGAAAGGGTTTCGGACCTCCCGTTATTATCTTTTCACCCAAATATGGCTTCCATTCCGCGGATTTACATCAAAATCGAGATAATAACAGAAAAGTCGGGGTGATATGAAAGGATTCATTCGCTTTTGCTTGCTCTTACAAATATTTTACGTCGATGTCTAAAAAATGGTACCGTCCTTTTACATTTGTGATATTCATAAGCAATTTTGGTTCGGAAATCTCAATTTTGCTAATCTCGACCGAAAGGCGATAGAGAAAGAAAAAGTGAAAGGTGAAACAGCGTCGTCGGCCAGATGCCCTCCTAATCTAATCCATCAAAATGTGAAACCAAGTTAGGGTTGAGAATTTGAGAATGAATTTACTTTACGCACTCGGCGATGGGGCGGATTGATAGTCTGCTCGATCAGCGCCTGGATCCGCGGGTTCGTATGCCCAATAGGTGGCAGCTTGTTGAAGTCAACAGTGATATTCGGCTTGCTGATCAAATCCAGTTTCTTCAGCAGGTCCTTCAGGATCTGTAAAGAAAACAAGCAAATAAGATAGCTAATGGTATTAGAATCCATTTTCCGACTTAAAATCAGAGACCAATAAACCAAAAAATCTCAACATTCATTCCTACCTACCAGGCGGTTCTCTAATCTGTGTATTATTCGTGCCAGGCATATGCTCGACCGAAGAGCAAGCATTCTAATACAGGCTCTTATAATGGGCTCCAAAAAGCTGAATTTGTGGAATTTGGCCAATAAGGATATAGTGGCTTGGGGCTTGGCCCAAAATACAAAAATAACACCACAAATAAAAAAACATCACCTGTTCCTGTCGAACTTGCTTGAGCTGTTCAAAGGACCCAGTGCATGAGGCGCACTGAGTGTTGGCCGATGATGAAGAGAACGCAGACGAAACACACAGAAGCAACTAAAAAAGGACTCAAATGCTGTTCAGATCAAAAGCAATCTCAAAATAAAAAGCACATAGAGCAAGCACCTCAATGTGAATCAAAACCACATCAGCAGGCGAAAATTATTGATTAATATTAATCACGTGGATTAGTGTTTTCGACTTACAAATCCGGGCTTTTCACATTAATTCGCAACGCGCATTCTTGGTATTATCATTAGATGCGCATCTCATTCAACAACAGGTAACAGCAAAAACAAACAGCCATTCGTAGGATAAGCCCCAACAATGTCAACAACATCGCTCCCATACAATCAGTGGTGCTTCTTCTCTATAGCCATGATTTTGTGTCCATTCCCAATTCCGTTATTGTTATATTCCCAAATGGAAAAATCGTTCCAGGAAAAGGTTGGTTGTTTGGTCTATTATATTTAGAACTGAAAGCTTATTGTTATTTTAGGACTTTTTAGGACTTATTTTAGGAAACAATAGATAATGCAAATTTGTGTAGTCTTATGGACAGAATAATTTCTGTCAATTTTTACATTTCAGTTACCTATATGGTCATTTGATTCGAATCCCAAAAGTCCATTATTCTATTTCTAGGAGTTGCGTTTATTTTCATATTATGTGCACACACAAAATGCTTTTGCGCTTCCATTTTTTGCATGATCTTTGCGTGACCATATTTTTGTGAGCGAAAATTCTGAATGACCAGAACTGGGTGGGTACGTTGGTTCGGTTGACGTCAGGCAAATTGTATTCCAAAAAAGCGCATGGATGGTATTAAAGCGCATCACAAGCATCACCATCCTCCCCATGTCTTTTTCGTCAATTGGTAAATGCGCATAATAATAGTCCGAATATTTTAGTTAAGGAAAACGAGTGGGCGAGACAGACAACCAGACACACATTAGAGGTTCCAAAATAGCAAAATGCTAATTTTAAGATGAAGCACTCTTCAATGGTCAAATGGCGGGGGACTTCGGGGTAACCACCCAGCCAATCATTATCCATCCCTATGTGTATTAAATACCCCAGTGGTCTTCTGATGCCCTTAATCCAGCCTGGAATGCGTCAACACGCGCCAGTGGTTGAGGAAATGGCATGTCGTAACGATGAAGACATTTTTGGCAGCAATTGGCACCATATACTCCACTCACTAGCTCACTACAAGCAAGAAAGCAATAAGCTAACCAACTCTACGCTTTCCCTCGCATCAATCTCCAATTCTCATGCCCCTTCACCTCTATTCGATAATTAGGGGGTTTTGTGTGTGTGTGTTCAAATGACATAACGGCGGAACTGATTACATCAAAGCGATGATGTACGCACACCTAACAATGCGCACTATTTTCATCGCCGCTTTTGACCAACGTTTCTGAAGTCTCGGAGGCTGTGATGCATAATTAGGGAGAGTCATTCCCGTGAGATGGTGTCATTTAACCTTCCCTAGGGAAGTAACAAGTAAACAGCAATAGCATTCGGAGAAGCAAAAACAACGCACACACACACAGTCTGCGTATGTGATGATTATAGTGATTATGGGCTTACGACCCACCTGTGTGAGGATGACAAATGCCAACGGAACCATCCGGCGATTGTGACCTCTTGAGACAGTCATAGAAGCGGGAGACAAGGACCGTACATGATAAGACCCGAACAGCGAGATCACAGTGCTTTTCAAGGCAGAGGACATCACCGAGTACAAAAGAATTGGCGTTAGCAATAGCACGCGGAGTCTGAAATCGGACAAAAATAGTAGTTACAACAAATGCTATTTCTGGTATTTTCATAAAATGTCCCGTGATAATACACATACAATTGTGAAGGTTGTGGAAGCTGAATGGATGGTGCGATGGTTGAGATCAACAGTAACAGATGCGCAAGATGTGTCAAATTCGATCAAATTTCGCTCCTGCTCTCTTTTATCAATACGCTAAACGGTGATTTTTGTATTTCAATGTGATTTGAAGATGTGAGTTAGAGAGTGGTTTGCCTCATCCTCCTAATGGACCTTTCCCCTAATGTGTCTTTTCCTACGGGTATCCCTCCTTAAATACCTTGGGCAGGCGCGCAACAAATGCTGTTTGGCTATTCGTCGTTGGGCGGTACTACTTCGGCGTTCTGCTGCTGTCGTCGTCTATTCTCCCTCACTGCTTCTTCTCTCCTCTTCTTCCCTCCGGCATAATATGATGATGCCGTTCCGCGGGGCACACTTTCATTCCCACATTGCCAGAGGGGGCGTGGCGTGAGGGCGGCAAAGCCAGCGGGTGAGTGAAGGAGCTGGCTGGCGGCCGACCGACAAGCGCATATGAATTGCACCACCAACTCCGCCCAATGATGATGGTGAATATCTGAATAGATGATAAGCTATGATCATGAAAAATAAATTTTCCATTTTTTTCATTCTATTTATAGTTCAGAGCGGCCAGACGCCCTGAACATATTGGTGGGCGAAGATTGAGTTTAGTCAATGAATTAACTAATCTTGTAAAACAGATATGAGTGAAGCGGAAATTGGAGGAATAAAAAAAAGTTCAAAGAGTTTTGAGTCAGGTAACAGATAACAGGTATATAAAAAACAACCATCATTCAATTAATAAGAATAAAAGAGATGAATCAAAAATGTAAAGAAAATAATTTATTAGAATGGACTTTTTTGAGTATGTATGAATGTATGTATGTATAAATATTTTTCAACCCCCCTCTCACAAGTCAAAGCCCTGTGTCCATTCGCTTTTGTCGCTGGTCGCTGGGCAGAGAGAGTACAGAAAAATGAGAGAGCGTCGCTGGT
>JAEHOM010000226.1:0-14228 GCA_016433075.1 Hoplolaimus columbus | reverse complement strand
GTACCCGACCTGAGTTGGATCTAAAACGGGTACCCGTTTCTGAAACGGGTGATTATCTCGAACGGGTGCAACATATATATATATATATTTGCTTTCATCACTTATCATATCAACTACCTGGAAAAGCCTTCGGATTACATCAATGACGGGAGTTCCATTTGGATGCTCCTGCAGATTACGCTCAATAGTGCCGAAAAACAGTGTGTGGAATTCCTGCACGTCCTGTTGCTCATTGTCCAGTCGAAGCAAGTTGATAAACTCTCTGGCATCAGTTGAATCCTTAAAATCGGTTACAAATGGACGACGTGTGCCGTTTAACAGATTATTACATATGGCGTGAACTGCATAGTAATGAACAAACGTTTCAAGCATTCCATCACCGCCTGAATGTCCAGTTTGGTCTGTTCTGGCACCACCCAATCCGGAGAGGCACACCAGTCATAAATACATTGACGAAATTGTAAATCATTGAACCATATCTAAGAAAAACGTAAAAATAGTCTTAAAGATTCGATTCCTTCTATGAAAATTGTTGAATTAAGAAGTTTGAAAACAAACTTGCAAGAAGCTATTCACATAGCAAAAGTTGCCATAATTAGCCAGCCCGCAAGGCTGAGTAGACGGATCGCGCCGTACCAACTCCTCAAGATTATGAGGTTTATTACGCAACTTGTCGAATTTTTCTAAGCCCAGCCGATAAATGCAATATGGATTTTGCTTGCAATTCTTGATTCTGAATTTGTTTGTTAAATTTTTATCCATATTTTTCTAAGTTACTTTGGATTGGGAGGAACGTGTGCCTGACATTTTTCTTCCTCCAGCCGATAAATCTTCCAACAAGCATCCTTATCCACTTCTTGCATCATCAGTAAGTCTTCTTCAAAATCCTTTTGCACATCGTTTTGCTGGAAAAGTTCTTATTAAAAATCCAAAAGAGTGATTAAATGTTCCGTAAAAAATGTAAAAAAAAAATGCAAAAATCATCCACTCGGAGGTACAATACAAAAACGCTAAAAAAATAGTATTATTTTTAATTTGATCGAATTGCACAATCGCTGTTCAGTGCTGTCATGTTTACTTATGTTATTGTTAAACTTAAACCTTTTTCCTAGTCAGATTGCGGAAGTTTCTTTTTTTAGTATATCCCTGCATGGCTGTATTTCTGCCAGTCATTTCCAGTTTCAAATGATCTCAAATTCTGTGTTTGATTGATCCGAGTGCACGAAAAGCAATTACTTCAAATTACTTGTATTATTTCAATACCTAAATAAAGTAACATTTAATTTTGAACGAAACAGTAATGAAAATACACAAAGCAAAAAAAAAAATCATAAACATAATGTTTCTAATGGTCAGCCAGATAGCAAATGTGGAATTGAAATGATTGAAAATAAGAGCAAAGAAATTTGAAACGAATGTATTATGCATGATTTATGTCATGAATCGTTTTATATCCATTTATTCATGGTAATGAATTTCATGCATGAATATGAATTTCAGGCATGAAATGCGTTCAATTCCTTTCCGTTCAAACAACGTGTGTTCTGAGCGGCCATTTTTTGTGACACGTGATTTGGCGCTAATTTGAAAATCAAGACTAGGGCAAAAAAATGCGCTGATTACGAATCCGTGTTCAGATTTTGAAATTTCTGCAACCTAGGCCTGGTTTTCGGTAAAATTTTTCGATTCAATTTTTATACCAAAGTCGATCTCCTTGAATGGGCTCCGAACCACCGGAAAAGTATATGTATTCAGATAGCCCACATTCTGGAGCATAAACCCGCCAGCGGAGGCTAAGCCGACTTCCTAAAGTCTTCCCAGTCAAACTGCCAAAAACCCCGGTAAAATCGCAAAATCGAAAATTTCGTACCAGAGGCAGGCCCGTAACCAGAAAAAGATTTCAGGGGGAAAGGGGTCTGTCTGGGGGAACCTGTACCTGTATGAAGTAAATGGGTTGATTGGTTATTGGGTTTTCCAGAGCCGAATCAGTCAGACGATAAGTTGCGGCAATTGCCACCGAAAAAGTGTGACGGACGGCGAATACCGCTCTCTGCAAATTGGCATCGATGGCCACGACACACTTATCTCTGCAATCCAGCAATTTTTCGCTGCAGAACCGTTAGTTTTGTATTTTATTTTAATAGAGCCAAAAAGCATGCTAAGAGCTTGCTTTTTTATGGTAACTTTGAATCATTGAATTAATGTTTAGCGCATTTTTACATATTTAGCCTGGGTGATTGTCGTTGTGATCAATGCGGCATGACAAAAACTGTGACCCGGACTACCAACTTTGTTCAGTTGCCTGAGGTTCTCATAATTCAACTCAACCGATACGTGTTCGACAAGTGAGTGTCATGAACATATAACACATTATAAAACAATTACTAAAGAAGCGAAGAAGCCCTTTCCAATTACCAAACTATCTTTACAGCACCGGACGCCATCGAAAGCTGAAGACGCCCATTCACTATCCGCGCATATTGCCTATTGGCGAGCTTCAAGCAAATGTTACGGAACACGTCAATTATGAGCTTTGTGCGGTGATGATTCATGAGGGCAACAACACCCATTGTGGCCATTACTATGACATCATTCGTGATCCAATCAGCGGCCAATGGTTCAAGTATAATGACAGGGTAAATACATCATTTAAATATAGAGAATTTATCCACGCATTCATTTTTTCTACAAAGTTTTCATCTAACATTTACGATTTAACCACAAATGACCAGAGGAATATTTGATAGTAAATCAGGAGTAAAGTTAAAACCAATATACACATTACAAAGACACAGGAAGCACAAAGGCGTATCTAGATTGAATGATGACGTCCTACCCTGATCCCATTTAGTATATAAGACACGGCTTCCATCTCTATTAATTGAATCTTGAACCAAAAATTTGGCTCAAGACTTGTGCGTTTAGCTTTTTTTGACAAATTTTCGAACTATATCTCATTATAAATTTTCTCCGCAAACCATTTTGTGACTTTCGACCTCATTTTTTTGTTTTATATTCTTTTTTTAATCATAAAATTATCATCACATACAGGAGGTTGTACCAGAGAAACGCACGCCTGGATATGTTAACAAGCCGGAAAATTTCTCACGTGCTGCCGCAGATACTAGGGGATGTTATGCATTAATATATCAAAGATTAGGTCCCACCAAGGAGAACAAAAAACTGCGATTGCCACCCGACAATGTAATAAAGGAAGTTCGCGATAAGGTAGGTTATTGTCATATACTTTGTAAAAGAGGAGTGTAAAGCTGGATTTTGAATCAATTATTCGTGTTGGTATTTTGGTATTGTTTTATAAAACTATTTGATTGGGCTCTGAGGTTTGCGAATTGCACCTTATGTTGATTGTCCGTTGTAGCGTTGTAAAATAGGATGCGATCTAAAGGCGCCGTCGGCACCAAAACCTCAAAAAAAATTTGCCCAACAAGTTTTGTTGTTTTTTTTGGCTGAAATGCCTTTTTTGGTCTAAAAAAAGGTCAATTCTCAATTTTGCACAAATTCGTCATCGGCCGGCGAAAATTTTGCGCAAATCCTAGAAAAAATGCACTTTATTATACAAAACTCTGGTGCGCGGCCCTCCCCCCATGCCAAAAACGCGGCCTTCATGACCCATGAGAGAGAGAAATCCTGGAACCGCTACCTCTCCTTGTACATGTACTATGTTGTATCTATTTTCCCTTCCCTTGATACTTGCGATTTTGCCATCCGTTCCTGGTCTCATTGTGAATGACAATTTGGCAATTAAACAAATTAAGACACCAATTATCCCCTTCTTTCTTCATCCATCTTGCCTCGTTCCTGTTGAAATTATTTATCGAACACTCTTTTGTTTTTGTTTGTTACTGTTCATTTTATTTTTTTTTAGTTGGAAGAGAATTTTGCTCGGGAAAGTAACGAAGGAAACCGTTCACATCAAATTTGGGTGAATCGAATTGAATTGCGAAGTGGCATTCTGCATCAATTTTGGAAGGATTTAGAGGTATGGACCAAAATTTCGTGAATCTTTTCATTGTGTCATAAAATAAGCAAAATTAATGGAAATATAAGAATTCATATTAGAAATAATATGAAAATATAGATTTTATTTGAAATATTTTTTTAAATTTAAATAATTTCTATTTCATAAATACAGCCTTCTACATCAAATGCATTTGTCTTTAGATATGTAAACCTTTTTAGGTTTCCAATGGTCGAAACTTTGTTGACCACCCAGAAGACATCTCTTTTTTGCCTACATCGTTTCTCAGCGACATATTAAGCAAGGAGTTTAAGGCAGTGGAGGAAAACAAAGAAACAGACTCGGAGTATGAGTATATAGCCGAACCTGTTTCGAATTTCACCATTACATTGTGCAAACATGGCTGTGTTTCATTGAAAGATGTAAAAGATGGTGTGCTCAAAGCCGTTCGCACGGACGCAGCATTGAGGCTGATAAATGTCGGTATTACCTAATATTGACAGTGAGCTGGAAATTTACGGGGGAGGAGAGGAAGGGTTCATACATGTAATAGTCTAATAGTTGTTTAATTTGCTTCCCCCCCCCTTCCCTTCCCCCTGGTTACGGGCCTGATGAGACAGTCCGATTTCATTGATTTTATCTCTTGTAGTCTTGCACATATTTAAAACTCTTTCAAACTGATTTATGGATTACAAACTAATTGACAATCACCAATTTTCAGGAATTCAATGCATCCTGCAACACTGTTTATCCACTGAAAGCGCAAGCTTCAAATGAGAGTGAAGCGACAGAACAACAACTACAGCAAAATTTGGCATTGAATGGTTATGATCTCCTTGATGGCTGTCAGCCTATCAGGGACCCTAACATTCCCCCAACTGGGTAACTGACAGACCTTCTTGTAAAAGTATTCTTTTCACTTTTAGAGCGGATCTTTGTGTTGACTGTGTTGAATTAGTCCGTAGAGGGACGGTGTTTCAGAACACGCTGACCCAGACAGAAGAACAATTTGCTGGATTATTGAGAAGAGATCATCTGCAGGAGAGGTGGGAAACTATAATTATCCAGCATTTAATGAAATATTATTACGATTTTATTATTCAGGTTAGTTGAACCTAATGGACGGCGAACCCCAAATCTGTCGCCACCCGAAGATGCTGTTTGGGTTTCGCTTGATCATTTGAAAAAATTCAAGAAAATAGCCCAGCAACAAATGGAAGAGGAGGGACAATTGGGTTGCGAAGCTGATGACGAACCCAAAGGTAAAGGATATAAAGTTCGTTGTTTAGTTGTTTTTCTTATATTTTTGGGTTATCCGTTATAACTTCTATGTGTCTTGTATATATTCCAGATAAGAATATATTCCAGATAAGAAATTAAAAGGAGACGAGCAATCTGAGGATGGTGAAACAGAGGTCGAGAACCAGAAGGCTGAAATCATTTGTCTGGAAGATGGGGATAATCAAGATGTTCCATCCACATCAGTAACTTGAACAACTATGCTTTCTAAAGATTTCTGATTATTCATTAAAATTTTTATTTTTAGAACATTCTACCAGCCCGCTCCTCTTCACAGTCTCCTGTCAAATCAATGTTGAATAAATTTGGTTTTGATCGAATTTGGAGGATAAACGAGTCACAAACAACTACGCCATTATCGCAGATCGAGGAACAGGAAGAACAAGAAAAGCCAGAAATTGGTGAAAATGAACGTTCTTGTCCTTCCGAATGTGGTACCGCTAACGGGGAGGTTTTGATCCAAAATGGTGTCCCACCTGAAAAGGCTATTAGATTCAACGCTGATCTGATATGCAAACACAGTGAGTCGCATCGTGCATAAATATTTTTTAATTTTTTTTTAGATAATCTCAATCCAAACGTGAAACGCCTTTGGATTACTAGACGAGACTGGGCTATCTTGTCAACCAACTTTGTTAACTGTTGTGAACCAATTCCATGCAATGTCACAGAATGCAAAGAATGCATTGAGGAGTCTCAAGTGACTTCTATATTTATCATGGGTTTTTACTGAAAAAATTCTAGATCCCGATTTTTTTCCTTTAATGTTCCGAAAAAATTTTACCTCTTGTGGGGTGGTACATATCTACATATGCGTACCCCTTGGGTACATTCCTGCAAATAACCATTATACGCCAGTTACACAATAATATAATACGTCGGCGCCTGGCCAACTTCATTTATACTAGCTATATTGTGTTTTGAAACGCTAATACAAAATTCGCGTTTCATACGAAAAAAGATGATTGATTTTTTTATTTCCTTCGATTTTTGTTTTTATAAATTTTAGCCAGAATCTCTGATCTCCCCCTTAAACGTATGTTATACGGCAATAAAGTTTGACATTTTTTGACCTATTATGCTTAAAAGAATAAATCTTAATATTTAATAAGGTGTCATTACAGCAGATGACAAGATTATGCACCTTGCCAAAAAGAATTTTTCAAATTTTAACTTTGCGAAAAAAAGAATGTTTAGGTCTATATTTTTTTCGTTGTCACTTGTCAACCTCACTACGCAATCCGCCAGCCGCCCCTTTGCACATGTAGATGTAGGTCTAAAATTCCAAAAATTTCCTCGGCGCCGCCGCTTATCAGCACCGCCGGCCCACCAAACACGTTTTTTAGTAAGAATTAGCCATTTTCATAAGCCAAATGGGGTTCACGTTTAATTCCTCTCTTCGTTGTTCACATATAATCATTGGGTCATCTTTCCTTTAGATTTTATCGGAAGTCAAGGAAAGTAGCAAGAAACAGCTTGAAAGTTTATTGAATGATTTGGCACCTCTTTTGAAGAAATGGCGGAGGAATTTAGATTCTGATGAGCTGGGAATGGGAACCTTTTTCGATCGCATACTTTGCCATAAATTTGTTGCTGACTTGAGGAGCATTCAAAATCGACGGTAGGCAGAAAAAATTAAACAGTTTTATAACAAATATCTCGGAATTTATTATGAATTATGAAGTGTGAGAAATTCCGCTTCCTAGTATTGATAAAAGTAAAATAAATTTTAAGGCACAAGAAATCACCGATTGAGATTCCAAAAATCTGCCAAGAATGTTTGCTTTGTGACCTACATAATTTGCCTTTTTTGCCCTTAACTGCTCACAATAATGGTGCTGTTTCTTCGTTTTTCTCGCTTGAAGACACACGTGCCAAGAAGGATCGCACTTCAGGCATTCCGATCACGGAAACAGAGTGGGATGAACTGATTTCAATCTACAGAAAGCATGTGCCTGAATACAGTGAGCCTCGTCCAATCCTGTTAAATGAAAATGGTAACCAACAACACTATTGTCTTCATTTTATGCAGTTTTCATTTTATTATAACATTAGGACAATATCTTGAATTCTGCGACAGTTGTCACATGGAGCACAACATGCATGAAATACAGAAACGCTTCATTTATCCAGAAGGAGCAGACATCTACGTCAAATTGGTAGGTTTATTAAAAAGAAAAATCATACTGATCGAATGAAATGTACAGGTTTGTGCCAACATTTTATATAATTTAAATTTCATAAAATCGGATTTCCAATCAGTTATCTAACAACCATAATTGTCTGTTAATTTCAGAAAGGTGATGAAAGCGAAGAGCAACTCCAAGCCAAGGCATCCTGTTCAACGGCAACGGTAACTACACGGCGAGTGGCTACTAAGGGGCTGATGAAGTTTAAGGTTTTTTTTTCTTTTTGTAAACTAACTGTGAGTGAGAAACATAAATTGATTTATTTACCCTTTTCATCATTGTTTTTATATATCCTTGCAAGAAAATAAGCATTTTTGACAAACAATATTGCTGTATCACAAAATGCACACAAAAGCACTCGAAAACAGGATTTCTTGGCTTGAGCACAAAAATGTGGAAAATTTTTTAAACGCTTAAGTAATGTTTTTCGCGTTAATTTATGGCGGCTAATGTGACAAATTTGTCGTGCAACTTGCATAGTAATTGGTTGCCTGCTTTGTATAATGTGAATATAAATAGACAATCCAAATCCAATTACTTTGCTAAACCCGATATTATTCGTGAATAGATGAGCTCCGACAACACAGTAAATGACTTGAAAGTGCAACTTTATGAGCGCATCAAACAGTCACCCAATGATCAACTCCTCTACCGGGATGGCAATGTACTGGATGCCGAATTGACACTGGAGTTGGCCCAAGTGCCTTCAAATAATGTTGACTGTCCGCTCATCCTCATTGTTCAGCAAAGAGGTATGTCTTATATGGCTATATAAAAAAGTTTCAGATTATTTTTAACAGGCGATGATAGCGTTGAATCTTCATCCGGTGTCATTAACAATGCACCACGTCCTCTTGAAAGGGGCTTCAAGGATACTGCATTGTCGGCATAGAGGTACGTTCGTCACTGTTCATATTTATCCATATTTTTAGGAGAGAGGATTTCGCACCTTTGAGAAAAAGATTTTTAGGTCAAAAAAATTTTTCGCTGCCACCTCCACTACACAGGTCGCCAGCCAACCTCCCTCCTTGATTTTGGCCGTTGACCCACGCATATTATTGTACTAGTACACTAGCTGCCACAGACCGAAACAACTTTAAATATAACAAAAAATTAAAAAATATCTTGATTTAAAAAAATGTAGATCAAGTGGTCAGTAAACCATATAACCACATACTACGGTCTGAAAGTCCTTAAATTAATTGCATCATTCTCTTGGATAGAACTTGTCTTGTGGGAACTATGAATTTCCCCATCATTCCTCCTCCACTTTCGCTCCACTTTACTTGATCATCGTCGCATGGAGATATTATTTATTTGCAAGACAAGTTCTTCCTATCTAGTCTAAATGCTATATTTTTCCGTCATTTTTTTAAACATTTTTATATGATACCTTTTAAGATGTGTGCGGGTGCTTGATTTCATCTTCATTTCGACACGTGGCTTGTTCAGCATTTTCAACCAAAATCATTAATTATTTATCGAAATTCGAAAAGATTATTTTTTTTCCACATTTCGAAAGTATTGGAGCTCCTTCAACTAACACACAAGTGTATTTATGTCCCTTATTCGTCTTTTTGCACAGATGGTTTTTGAATAAATGATAGTATTCGATAGATACATTCAATTCACAGATTGTTTTATTATGAATTGAAACAGAGAGAGAGAGAGAAAGATATGATAAATCTTTTTTTCCGAACCGGTTCTCCATCAAATATCACCTTCCTATCTATTTTTCGTCTACTAATGAGGTAAAACTACCCTTTCATCTCTTATGTTAATATCCCTCGCTTATATTTTCTATTCATTTGGTCCTTATTAGTCATTAGGCTTATTGGTCATAATCTGGGCTTATGTTAGTAGACGAACCCAAAAAATGGCACACCTTTTTTCATTCTCATAACCTAACCTCTTCTTCCTCTGATGGATGGTTAATATTCCTTCCTGATTGTGCTCATAAATCAATCATGAAATCCCATTGATGTGCTCTGCTTGCAATTGCAATCAATTTCAAATTTTATAAACCCATATTCTTTGATTGGTGGATTTATATGTACTCGGTTTAATAAGTTTATTTCCTTCCTTCTGCTTAATTATTTCACCCATTAAATATGTTTTAGATCCAGCGAAATAGCGTATCCATTCCCTCGTTTTTGCTCCATTTTTGCTCGAACAAATGCATAGTTTACAATATTGTATTTAGCAAAAGTTTCAATAAAGAGCATAAAATACGATGTTTGTGTTTACTTTTTTTTTGAAATGTCATTTTTGTGCAGAGCTTGATTTGCGTATTTATACAATGAAAAAATACAATTTTATTAATAACCAAACAGGTCGTTTCTGATGTTGCTTTCACCAGCAGCGGGACCACAACACCACATTCTGTTTCTAAAGCCTTTTTTGCGGATGAGTTTGCGCTGTCATTGGCGGCAATTTCCCCCGTTGTCGTCCGCATTGCCCTGTTTCTCTGCTTCTTCAGCGTCAACTGCCGCATTGTTTGTATTTTTTATTCCCTCCATTTTGGCATTTTCGAAATGTAATAAGTTTAGGAATACTAATAAGTCCACTGCTGCCAGCGCCTCTGCATCGACGACGAACGGAGTTGCACATGAGGAATACTGGAAGCCGCCGCCGAATATGGTCAAGCCGCCTTGGTACCGTCGGAAGAGCCAAGCGAAGCAGCAACAGTTATTGCAGCAATACGACAAAATTGAAATGCCGAGCATGCTTGCGGATGAAGCACTGGTACCATCGTATTTTTCTATTTTTGCTTATTAGACACTTGTTATCGAGGAATTATTAGCAGAAAAAATACGTAAATTGCTTAAGTTGGCGCTTACAATCAGGCCGCTAGAAATTTGCATGAGTGCTTTTCCACAAGCAACAATGGACCTATTAGCAGGCTAATAAGTCCTAAATAAAATATATTTTTCTATTGTTCACTGCTTAAGAATTAGCTTGCTCGGCTATCCAATCCCCTTTCTCACTGAATGTGCAATGAATATGTCCAACGCGTTAAAAAATTTAATGCGTCTCAATTTTCAAGTTCTATTATCCAGGTTTATAAGCGAATCTTTTGGACTATTATTTATAATAGAAGCATAATCCTAAATTTGAAATTGATATGGTCTTGTTGCATATTTAATTTGAGGATTTTTTGTGTGTGTTTTTGAAGAGCCAAATTTATGAAATATCATTATGTGTCTGTCATTTATATATAAACTTGTTGGCCTAACAACATTTGGCCTTACATATTCGTATTTTTCAAGATTTTTATTTCCAAATCTTGTTTTTTTGTCTAACTTATCCCCTAATTTCTGATCTCAAATTGCCGAATTTTATGTTATTTTATTTAGAGTCCAGTCGACAACAATCCTTTTGGTGAATGGCGTCTGTACGATTATTATCAAGTGCAAAAGATTGTTAACATGTTGCCAACGATCAAAGAGAAGATCGATTTTGTCAATCCTTACGAGCGCGAATGGCGCCCCGCTGAACGTAGATGGCACAGGTGTTTTTGTACAACTACTTATCTTCGGGTTCATATCAAAATGCCTACCATTTTTTGACCATGTACGCGCTTTTATGCTCCGAGGGTTTGCCTGCTTCTGGGGTAGCCTTCCACACGGACACGGAGCATAAAAAGCGCATACGTGTCAAAAAAATAGTAGGTATTTTTGCCTACATAGGCTTTTTTGATAGTATGCCATTATCTTCTTCACCATCCATGGTTTTAAGACGTTGGCTGCAGCCATTGATGAGGCCACGCACCGCCTGGTCTCTTCCGCCCACACCCTCCTACTTCAATCCGCTCGATTTCTATAAATACGTAACAAACACACGGTTAAGCCCATTGATGCTTTGTTTTCTTTTTACACTTATTATCGCTGTTATTAGTTAAGGCTGATACGTGACGAGGATGCTGATTTGGAATTCAATGCTTACTACAAAAACTTCAGTCTCCCTGTTGGCACTTTCATGGTTAGGCATTTTATCAGCCATTGCTGCTCAGGTCACCCTATCCCCTATCCAGTCTTAATTTTTCAAAATAATCAAACAGATGAACAAAAATCGCATTATTAATTGAACTTGATTGTTTGACATTTTGCTTGACTTGTTTTTTTTTTCATCTTTTTTTTCAGAAGCGTGTTACGGAAACATTGGCTATACATTTACAAAGGGAGGAAGTGGCGAAGCGCGAAAATCATCCTGCAGAAGAACGGGCTGAGAATCGGGCGAAATTCCTGCGTTCCCTCATTGAAGATGCCCATTTTTCGATGGCCCATGGAATGGCTGGACTGCTGGATCATAGGGTGAGGGACCAACAATAAAAACGAGGATTGATCGCCCGACTAAATTACAGTTATCACACGCCAGTCGTTGCGAGTCTTTCTGGATCCGAGCTGGCTTCCGAAGTTTGTACGATCACCTGCCAGCGTGGGAATTGGATCAGAGTGCAATTCAGCAAAAGAATATCAGATTTACAGGGGACGACAGGTTGGACGCAATATATTGAAACGTGTTTTTTTCACACCCACACATTTTAAGAATGGTCAATTGGCACGAAAATTTTGTTTTTGTTTTTGTTTTTTTGGAATTTGTTACTTGCACAAATTAATTATCACAATTTATTTATCTAACAATTTACTGTTAAAATTTTGGAACATTCTGAAACCAATTCCAGGGATTGCGATGATTATCATTGATTACTCTTACAATTAATTGTACGCCTCCTAGCGAGGAGGCAAGGGGAAAGTCTTGAAGAAAATCGGCACGGATGTTCTGTGTATCGCTTTTAAGTATCGTCATTTTCAGACGCCGTCTTGGCGAACTTGCATTCACTATGCGAGATCAGCATGCTGTTCAAGTCAGGAACAGACGACCGATGCGACAGGCAAGTGCATCAATTACTTAAAAAGTCATTAATAGAAAGATGGATCTTTAAGCTATTTGATTGGACAGACAAGAACAAACTGAACGCCCCACTTTTCCCGGAGTCGATTAATGTGGAGGAGGAGGTGATCTATTCACCTAAGGTTTACAATTTGCTTCCTGACAAAGAGCCTCTCTGGCAGTGTCCGGGTTACGAGTACGACTCTGGTAAGCTTCTCTACAAATCACATAGAACATAAAATAGTAAACGAGAAGGGGGAAATTTAAAATATTTTGAAAAAATGTATAATATCCGATTCTGAGTAGACAATGTTGCTTTTCAATAATCACCTAATTTTTTGGTAATTGCTCATTCAAAATGCATGTCAAAAAGCTTAAAACCAGAACATTTTGTTGTTCACGTCAAATTTGTTCAGGTCTAAGATAGTGATCTTTATCTATCAGGGCTGGGTTTTGTAGAGATAAAGATTGTAAAATTTTTTGGCCTTTTCACCTAATCGATTCTTTTTCTTTAAAAAGTATATTATGTATATTATTGGAATTTTATTCGCTGGTAAGATTGCCCATCTCGCATTTATTGACCTTGTTATCAATATCCGTGAAATTATACCTATATTTTAAGATGAAACACACAAATACGGTCGGCTGGCGGTTAAGGATGTCGTTGCGCTAGTCGACCGTCTCGACACTTATTGGCGATGTGAATCAGAACGGGAAAGGGCTGAAGTGCTTGAAGATTGTTTGGCCGCCACTGCAATTGCCTCGCTGTTCAACTGGCTGAACGGCCAGGCGCACTGTTTAGGTCAGATGCGCTGATGTGCGGCAAATTCTTACCAAAATTTTTGGGCAAACTTTAGGACACACTCAGTTTACGGAGATACTCGAGCCATTGACCTCCCAGCTGATCCTTTCTGATGGGCACAAGCTGTTTGTTTTTTTTTTAATTTTCCCTTCTGAACCTTCTGACCAATAATTTTGATTCCAGCTTTTATTTCGCCATCGGCCAGCTCAACACAATCGCCATCAACATTAAAGTAGAAGGTATGTTCTGTATAAGATGACATCGTAAATTGTTATTTATATTATTCAGTTATTTTTTCTGCTTTTTTTCGACTAGATATTTTCATTATAATGTCGAATTTGATTTATCGAGCCTGAGGAAACCTAAAAACATGTTTTATGTTCCTTTTTGGTCTTTCAGATAATAATAGCCAATTTACAGATTTGCACTTATTATAATATATTTGTAGTGCTAGCTGCTAGTCACCTTCCGCAAAAGAAAACAAACAATTTTTGGGGGAAGTTTTTTTTGGGGAGGGGGGGATGCAGTAAGTTTATGCGATTTGTGATACCATAAATTTTTGATGCTTTTTCATTTTACCTGTAATTTAGGCTTCCTCAACCGGAGAACAAACTACTGTTGTGTGGAAGGTCCCTTGAACCTATATGATGAGTTTGACCCGGAAAAGAGAGAATTCCAATACCAAAGTTTTGAAGATGGAACAATGAAACAAGGGTTGAATCCGCGTGTGTTAGAAAGAATTCTTCAGATGTGTGTAGTCCATTAGCTGTTTTGTTGTCATTTTTACTCGGATAAATGAATGAAGTATACTCCTTACTTACATTTTTTTGTCGTACTCTTGTTGTGAAAAATGCCTTGCCTTAATTATCATTACAGCACTCAAAGCGAATTTATCTCATTTAAATTAAAAAGTGTTGGGAACTGCTTAGTTATTTGTTATGTAAGGATCCGGTGGCATTGGGATAAAACAGTGAAAATCATCACCTCTCCCTCCTCCATTCTCACACACATTTGGCGCGGTTCTGATCTATAAATCTAATGTATTAAGAGACGATGGAAAGGAGTG
>JAEHOM010000225.1:0-14260 GCA_016433075.1 Hoplolaimus columbus | reverse complement strand
TTATCTAAAAATTAGAAATTTCCCATGGAGTGCTATAAATTTTCTCCCCAGAAAATTCTAAAAATCAACTTCTATTACAACGAATTTTTTTCAGATTTTCCGAGTTTGGAAATTTATGATTCTTAGACAAATTTTGATTTTTTGAATTATTGCAGAACTTTTGGCGAATATATATATATGTATATATATATATGTGTATATATATATATATATAATTGTATATGAGAGAGAGACTGAAATATTCAAAATGTTAAACCAAACTCCAAAAATATAGTCCCGAATTGACCTCGAAATCGATGTCGTCATATTGGACTGCGCACTTCTGCGCCTCCTCCGTGTGTGGTTCCAACATAGCGGCAAACACTGGCGAGCGAGCCGCCAGCACCACCTTATGAGCCGGGAGTTCGCGCTTCTCCTTGCTCTCGCCTCGACAGCAAATGATGAAATCCGTATGCCTGTTGTCCGAAAACATAGCTTCCAGATCCTTGGCCAACTTAAAGAAAAGCAGCAAATTAAGGACAAACGAGTTTGATCGGAGGAAGAATCACGGATGATTAGTTCATAATCCTGAATCGATGTTAGGTTTAATTATGTAAAGCAAATTGGCGAGTATTAAGCCATACATAAACAAGGGAGAGGCGGGTTCAGCTAGGAGGGGTTGCGAATGAGGTGGACGAGGGAGGTCAGAGGCCAAAAATTTTGCTAATGACCTAAATTTATCTTAAATCTTTAATTTATCTTTATTTAATTTATCTTTTTTTTATGACCTAAATTTAATTTTGCTTAGAGACGAATAAAAACCGTGGATTATGTGGTTTTTCTGTCTAATTTGACTCTTACACACTTTAAAACAAAAGCCATTGAGATTTAGCAATATAATTTATTGACTATTTATTGAAATGATGCGTGTAGAACATTCAAATACATTTATGTATGTATGATTTCATGCCAGGCAAAAAATTATGATTTCATGCCAGACAAAAACTTGTATCTTTCAGCTCTTGTAATACATTCATTACAATAAATAATAAATAATGACGCCGATAACACTTTTTGGGTTTCTAAACGTTATCGGCGTGCATTTTATTTAAACTTTTTTTTTGGTATTTTTATTGGGACAGGAGCGAATATAGGGACGGCGGAGAAGGGAGGGGGACGGGACGGCCCAGTAACATTTGGGCGAGAAGAAGAGGTCGAGCTCACTATTTCTTTCAGGTTCCCGCGTCCCGCCCTTGCTATATAGTACTGCTAGGTAGAACTTAGAATGGCGGACCTCGGATGGTCTCGGTTCCGGCATCGACTGGTTTGTGGCATTCTGACTGTTCTTGGTGATCGTGTCCGACACAATGGTCAGGTTAAGCAGCAACTGGATCTCGTCCTGGGGCTGGATGTGGTTGATGAGCAGATCACGCCTAATGTACTCGAAGTATCCATTCAACTGAAAAAATTACTTGTGAAAGTGTTACACATATAGGAAGCGATTAGAACTTGCAAATGTAAGGAAGAACAATATACATAGAAAATATCACTGATGAGGCTATATATCTTCGCATGCCCATAATCAAGGGGTGAGCGAATGAATACAATACCTCCTCCTGAAATTCCTGCCCAGGGCCAAGGTGCCGGGATGACGGAGAAGCAGATAGATAAAATTAATGCAAATAGAAAATTCTGAAAGCCGCTAAAAAGTATCCCATGTTTAGATAGTCCCGATAAAGCTCAATAAAGCTAATTAAGGAAAAATGAAAAATAAAAGTACTGAACCCCAGGGGTGCTCTGAAATTTCGATTTCGAAAATCGAAACTGTTAAAATCCTTCTTTCGATTTTCTTCCGTGCCTAACCCTGCTGAACCTGGAGAATGGCCTGAAAACAAATCCCAAATATTTTATGGTTTATCTCTAACCTGTAAGAATAACTTGTAAGAATTTGACTGTTATTATGGATCCTCCAAGAAGCAAAGTCATAAAATTACAAAAAAAAAGCAAACCCCGAGATAATATTTTTTATTTTGTTTGCTGACTATTGGGATTGGGAATAAAAAAAATAATCGCTATCGCAATAATTCCCTCATAATCGACAAACTAAAATGTTTATTCGATGAGTAATGCAATAATTTTAAGTTGTCGAAAAATTTAAGTTTGTACTTTCTGTCTTTCTGACAACCTGTTGTGTTCCAGTATAGACTGTCGCAGGCACTTCCTCGCTGCGCGTGTTGTACACAGAGAATTTGGCCTTGAACTTTGCGCCGTTCTGGCACGCGAACACCTAAAAGTTCGGGTAAACGTCTGTGACAGTCCTCCGTGTCTGATCTAAAATAACAAAATTCAAGCCTGGAAGAAGCAGAAGTCCTTGTTGGACTCCTTGTTGCCCTGGGGGTGAAGTCGGATTTTGAAGCTTAAAGTGTTGGCGTTGTCTCCGCCGCCAAACGACGCGCTACCAGCGCTCACAATAAGGCGGTCCGTGGCCGACTGCGAAGTACCCGTAATGTGCTGAAAAAAGTTTGGATTTTGCAAAAGATTCAAAGTTGAGCAAACAACCTTGGAGTCCTTGATGAACACCGATGTCTCCAAATAACGACACTCGCACTGGCTGAACCCTTTGATCGTCCCTAAACAAGACAATTACAAACGCAGGCATATGTGCTAATAAGTAGAAAACACATGTGCTAAAACGAAACGATGGCGCGATGACCCGATATTGCGTCCCCCCTCCCCCAGGTCCACCATCATAATCTGTACGAAAACATAATCCAAGTTTAAAAAACATGGTGAAAGGTTTTTAAACTTATTATCGGAGTAAAATTTGAAAGTTGGTGAAACATCGGGGTTGAAATGTGATTAATCCGCTCAAATATGCCAGAGTGATAGAAACAGAACTTGGCATTTAAAGATGACTAATTAAAATTTTGGATTTTTTGTTTCTGTACCTCCCTCGGCTATATCGTAATTTCTTAACACCCTTCAAAATATGTCAGAAGTGGTACCATTCGCTTCCTCTCGTTGAGCTGAGCACGAATATACCAAAATTTTTGCACGCAGTCAGCGAAAATCAAAAGTTACAGCCTCATGAAAAATAAGGGAAAATCATGTCCCTTACTGAACATGTCCCTTGAAATAACATGTCCCTTACTGAAAATAACATGTTCCTTACGTTTTTATTATGGAAAACAAACTTTCTGGAATTTTTATTTAAATCAAACAAACATGAGAAATATGACGCGGCTATTCGCAGTCAAAACAAACATACGTGTGAAATATGACGCGGCTATTCGCTGTCAAAACAAACATACGTGTGAAATAACGATATAGCAAGATCATTTGTTCCAAATTGCGCCAATAAATCCAGTAGATGCATTCCACAATCGAATGTTATATGTTTATATTAATTTATTTATGATTTATCTAAAAATACAAACATAATACCAACGCTTAGGCTCTAGGCTTAGGCTCTAGGATTAGGCTTAGGCTTAAGCCTAGGCTTAGGCTTAAGCTTAGGCTTAGGCTTGGGTTTCCTAGGCTTAGGCTCTAGGCTTAGGCTTTAGGATTAGGCCTAGGCTTGGGTTTCCTAGGCTTAGGCTTAAGCCTAGGCTTAGGCCGCATGGTGACACGTACACATATTGACAAATAAGTAAGGGACATGATTTTCACAAGTAAGGGACCTGTTTTTCATAAGTAAGGGACATGATTTTCACAAGTAAGGGACATGATTTTCATAAGTAAGGGACATGTTTTCCATAAGTAAGGGACATGATTTTCCCTTATTTTTCATGAGGCTATAACTTTCGCTTTTCGCTGGTTGCGCGCGAAATCTTTGGTATATTCGTGCTCAGTTCGACGAGAGGAATCGAATGGTACCACTTTTACGCGATTTCGCGAGGGGGGGGTGTACTACCATATCGTCCACACCTGCTTGTGTTTTCGATATTGCCTGAGGCAAAGAAATGATCGATTTTCGATTTTTCCGCGTTTTTTTGCTGTCTCTTTTGGGAAAACTTTTTTCTTTGTTGGGAAATCGGCTTGGCTTCCGCTATGGGATTGTGCTTCAGACTGTGGGCTATCAGAATATGTATACTTTTCCAAGCGTTCAGAGTCTTTAACCGGTTTGAAAACCCGTTCAAAGAGGTCGACTTAAGTGGAAATTAAAAAGGCCATCATAACTTTTGTTTTTTCCTACATGGAAGGGCCAAAATTGATTTTTTATATAGGTTTTCGAGGGTGCTCTACACGATGGGATAGGTGGTTTTTTCGAATTCTAGTATCTGAAAAATCGATTTTTCAAAAAATCGAAATTTATAAAATTGGAAATTTTCAATAACCAATAGCACCATCGTGTAGAGCACCCCCGAAAACCTATATAAAAAATCAATTTTGGCCCTTCCATGTAGGAAAAAACAAAAGTTATGGTTATTATGGTTATTTCGCAGCAAAATATATTTTTGTTCCATCTACATTCTACAAATTTCCCTTTGAAAGCACTCGACAAATATTTGTAGATGTCGAATTCAATTCTGATTGTTGACATCTACATTCTACGTCTACATCTACACTTCTACATTTCTTTGTCTACATTTTTTAATTCTGACTGAAAACATCTACATTCTACATTTTCGCCCATTTGTAGATGTAGATGTAGAATGTAGACTAATTCTGATTGGCCCCTTATATATAATTTTTTCTATCATTGAAGCATCACAGTCAAAAGTTACTTCCTTTGCTGGTGAATGCATGCAGCTTTTTGGAGATTTTTTCTGCCCTTTTTTCTAATATGATTCGTTTAAGCAAAAACACTCAAAATCAATTATTTTTCTGCACTCAAATGTCTGACACCAATGCGCAACTGGAAGAACAAGTGAATGAGGCCGCGCCTGCTCAACAAATACCCGAGACAGCCGCCGAAATTGGTGAGACAACAACCGAAGACACAGACATTCCTCGGCGGGAAGAGAAGGTCCAGCAAGAGGAGTCCACTGATAATGATAAGCAGCAGCAGGTATGTTGTATGTAGTAGGCAGGAAGTGCTGATCAGCAGGGGACACACATATTTTATTGGACACATAAACAATTTTACATTCACAATAACCAGAATTGATGTGCTTTTTCAGATTCGTCACCAAATTTTGGGTATGTGTTGGATCGTCCACGCATATATTAAGCACCGAAATTGTGCTTTAAATGATCTCGAAAGGCACATTTTTGGCTTCAAAACACGCTAGGCTATAGGCTTATTAGTGATGCAAAAATTGCTTTTGCAGCTTGCACCATATCTAATGCCGATTTTAGGGGCCAATTTTACACCTCTTTGTTGGCATTTTAAAATTTTGTTTAAATTTGGTAGGAGGAGATCGAGAAGAACACTGATGGGGCCGAACTAGGGCAGCCTGCTTCCGAGAACACCAGCGGGGATGCGACAACAGCAGAAGAAGGCGGTGCAGCGGATGCTAACACTGAAACTGAGGCTGTGGTTGAGCGAGGGAGCACAGTGACAGTCACTGAACAGGAGGGGGTCCCCGTGTCGGGTTAGTTAAAAACTGGTACTTATTTAGTTTGTATACCATTTTTGCAAAACCATTGGGGGGACTCTTTTGTTTTGCAAAATTTTATCAAAAGTTTATTTTCTTAAAATGTGCTAACACATTTCTAACTGGTTTTAAGTCGATTTTTGTGAAAAAAATTTTATGACTCCCCAAAAATGGTATACAAACTAAATAAGTGCCGTTAAACTAACTTAATTTTCGATTTACGAAAAAGTGAGGTGAAATAGGGCTTGGCGATAATAATAGCAAATCTGAAACAGCCAAGTGGAAAACAAAAAAAACACCTTTTTTTTAAATTTTTTTTTGTTGTAATTTATACAGAAAATCACTGTTATATCATTAAGTGAACAAGTTCGACCTTAATTAAAAATTTGCTTTTTTACTTATCAGATGATGAAGAGAATATGGCGGCGGAGTTGAGCCAAGACATGGACAAGGCTGATGCTGCGCCCAAAAGCGCGGTGGTCGATGACATGAGCATTGCGAAGGAAATCAGCACAGTATGGGGAATGCATTTTTACAAAAAATCGCTTTTTTTCAGTACATGCAGCTCAACCGTATAAATCTTGGCGAGCTGGAAACACTTGACGACATTTGGGCAATTTGTGATGCCATAAGGTTTGCTTTTTTCTTGTTTTAAGGACATGTGAAATCAGCTTTTTTTAGCGCAGCACATAGTGGTCTTCCGGATTCGGTTTTTTATACCTATAAAAGCATTGCTCGAGCCTTAATTTTTCATAAATTTACAGTTGCTTCGAGAAGCGTTCCTCCTCGTCCTTGAAGGCTCATATTCGTATGCGCAAAAAAATTCCTGGTTACGAGCTCACCTTGACCAGGTTCTTAAAATTTTTTGGAATTTCTTGTTCAAAAAGCCCCTATTCAGTTGTGTCGAATGTGGAAGCGTGAGCTGTTGGCGGGTACCAAGTCCAGTCGTCCGACCAAATTTGTCTCGTCAAGCGCCGCCTATTCGCCTCCCCGACTGGACCAAGCAGTACTTGAACAAGCTGAAGCAGCGCCAGCAGAGCAACAGACTGTTCAGACGGGAGAACAACAACAGCAACAAAAAGTTGCGGAGAAGTCAACAACCGCCGAGTCCGCTTCCAAGGCACGGCGTCAGCGACGACAAGCGGCCAAGCGGAAGCGCGCGTTGGCCGTGATGATGGGCGTCGGCGAAATGCTGCAACAGGCGCGCAAAAAGTTCGCAACGGAGGAGGGCGAGCTCGACGTTTGTGTTTTTTTTTCTACAAAAATAGCCATTTTGGTCAAGAATTTTGGTTGAAAAATTGAGGTAGCGCCGGTAAAAAAGCGAATTTTATTGCAATTTTAATTGATTAATTTTTGGCTTTTTTTGTGGGTTCTCATATTCTCCACCTATGGCCAGAAATTAGCCAATTTTCACCTGTATTTGATACTTGTGAGTTCTATATACTTGTGAGATTCCTAAATATAATTAGATACTTTTTATTAGGTACAAATGTGTTATGTTTTAAACTTTGAAATATTTCAAAAAACAAATATGTAAATTTCAGGTTGACGAGGATGAGTATGGCAACTTTTCGATTGGTGGTGTTGAGCTCAGCTTTGAGAACTGGGGCAAGCTCAACCAGATCAAGGACGCCGGCATTGTGCACAGCAATGTGCAGGTGCAAAAGCGCTGGAAAAAGTCAAAGTCGGGTTTCTGATGCTGATTTTTTTTAAATTTTTTTTTTTTAATTTCAGAACTGGCGATGGCGGTGCACGTGAAAGTCTCGTTTCGGTCGCCAAAATGCAGGAAAGCGAACAGCAACCGCAGCAGCAACAACCAGTTGAGGCCAATGGACTGCAGAGGAAGCCGCAACAGCAACAGGTTGTTGTTGTGGAACAACAGCAACAAGCATTTGATCGGCGCATGGCACAACAGTACCCGACGGTCGGCGAGGTGGAAATGCCGTCCTCGAAGAAGGACCGGAAGGCGGCCAAGCTGGAGCGGAAGCTGAAGCGAAAACAGGAGGTTTGGACGATGGAGCTAAAAGGGTCATTTGAACTGAACACTCAAGTACTTAAAGTTGAATTGTCCAAGGTCCAACAACATCAGGAATCAAGAGTTCTGCCTTAGAAATTCATGATTGCACATGTATGGACAAAGAGGGGGAGGAGATCAGCCATGATTTGTATGATCCTCCCAAAAAATTATAGAAAACTGTAAAATTTTTAGATTGTTATTGGAGGTTTCCTTTAATTTTTTGCTTTTTTTGCTGGTCCTCTACCTCTAACCTCTATATACATAGTGAGGAGTGAGGACGGGTCAAATCGCCTCTCTCCCTTTCTGACCATGTTTTAAATATTGATTTCATAACTTGTCGCCCAATTTTATGTTGACTGAACCGCAAAATATTTACAATCCCGATTGAAAAGCCCTTTTTTAGAAGGACGAAGGGGAGATCAGCTCCAGTGATTCGGAGTGCCTATCCAGCAGCGAGTCCAGTTCGGGCGATGAGTACAACACCTTCTCCGGCAACATCTTCATGACGCACTCAAGAGCAAGAGTGCCATCAGCAGCTGTTTCGCATCTGCCCGCACACCAAAGGCGTCGCGTTCGTCGGGAGGAAAAACAAAATCAAGTTTGTTCAACAAAAAAAAAAGATCGAAAAAATTCGTCAAAATTATTTCAAAATTTAATCATTTTTTTTTACTAAAATAGTTTAAAACGGCCAAATAATTCGCTAACAGCGGCGACATGTTCCGTCGGCATCCTCAAAACATCCAAAAAATTCAATTTTCAAAGCTAATAAGAATTCCAAAACTTTTTTTGCCTAAAAATAATTTGTTGGCTGAAATTAATTCAAAAAAAGCCAATAAAATTTTTGCAGTGCCTTCGATGTGGCGAACTTTTTTGAAAAATTTCGGGTTCCTCCACACCCAGACCAAAATCCTAGATATGTCAGGACGACTATCGATTCGTTCCGCGCCGATTCGTTCCGTATCGATTCGTTCCAAAGCATAGGCGTTTCGCTGTGGGAACGGAACGAATCGATACTCGCTTTACAGCGAAACGCCTGTGCTTTGGAACGAATCGATACGGAACGAATCGGCGCGGAACGAATCGATTATTTACCCTAGCCAGCCAGCCCAAAAACAAAAAGGGAAAGGGAATCAGAATCACCAACACACGAAGACAAGACATTCGTTTCGAAATCTGATCTTTTCAACAACCTCACTTGATGTACTTGTCCTTTACAAACAAGACCGGAAAAAATAAACGAATCTAGATCAAGCTTTGATTTTTTCTATAGTAAGATTTAAATTCAGATGTTGAGACGGGTGACTCATTTTCGCAACGAATTTAAAGATTTAAAAGTTGGAGAACGCAATCAATAATAAGGAGGAATAAGGTTAATAATGTCGACTGAGTAAATCACTGTGAGTATTAATATTCACGTATGTTTCAATTGAATATGGATGGTGCAAAAAGTGTCTTTGGCGCATAACTCTTTTAAAACTTTACATTCACCTCCAACATGCTTTATAATAATATCGTATCTCCAGCTCCTCTATATGTTTGCCAAACCAACTTTCCTGTTTCTCATTACTCTTTAAAAAGTTATGGTCAAAAAAACATGAAAAATGGCCATTTTTGGCTTAAAATGGATGTAAAAAGTACAATTAACGTCAAAATTTTTAGTCCAACGTCTAAAAGCTAGTTTATTACCTTGGCTTTCATTTGATATATAATTTATCCAAATCCTAACACTTTGCACAATTTTCTATCAGAATTACGCAACACGACTCAAAAAAATGAGGTAAGACAACACCAAAATATTGCCAGAAAATCAGGCCTAGAGTGCGAAATCTTGAAAATCTGAGCCCGGATTCGTGATCACTGATCAGCGCATAAAATTACCTATACAGGGGGATACCATTTCGCGTTTATTCCTCGAGATGAAAATTACGAAAAACGGAAAATTACGATTTTACGAAAAATCCAAAAATGACATTTTTTGCACCATTGAAACACACGTGTATTCATCAGTTCTTGCGCAAGCTTCGCTTTTTTTCAATTGAGTGACAAGGTGACAATTGATAATGACAACTGACGATGTTGATCAGGGGTGCACACAATTGCTGAATTGCGGGGATTTTGGGGGTCGCAATTGCGGATTGCGGCGCAATTGGATTTTTCCGCAATTTTAATAATCCGCAATTAGTCATCTGGTAATTGAAAAATTCCAGATTTTTCGATGAATTTTCGAGGAATTTGCCATTTTTGAAGAAAGATGGATAAATTTCTTCTGAAAATCGCAATTTTTTTGTCTAAAAAATGCCAAAATATCCCGCACTCAACGTTCAATGACATTAACAAGAATAGAAAAAGAAGTGAACATTTTGCCCGAGGGAAGAATGCACATTCATACACAGAGTGCACACTCACATTGGAAGCACGCCAAAAAGCCGAAGTGGAGGTTAATGACTACATGCGCGATGGAAAACTGAAGCCAAAAACGGATCCATATGTGTACTGGGAGCTGAATTCTCAAAAATGGCCATTGCTTGCCAAATTGGTCAGAAAATTTCACGCGCCGCCAGCAACAAGCTCGAAAGTGAGAGGCTCTTTTCAACGGCTGGTCTTATCAGTGATGATCTTCGGAAGAGTCTCACGCCAGAAAACTTGCTAAGCTACTTTTTCTTCACCATAATTTGTTGCTAAATGAATAAAGATAATTGAAATGATATAATACTGATAATTTTTAGCAATTTTGATTTTTTTCTTGAAATTTCTTGCTTTTTATCAATTGCGGATTGCTGAAATTGCGGGGATTTTGAGGGGTCGCAATTGCAGATTGCGGTTGCGGCGCAATTGGATTTTTAAAAAATTGCGGATTGCGCCGCAACTGGACCCGGTTGCGTGCAGCCCTGATGTTGATGCTATGGCATTTTTCATATAAAAGAAGACAATTTTCCTCTCTCTTTCATTCTTTCACGCTGACCATTTTTGTTTTCCGCCTTTTTTATTTTTCCATATTTCATTTTTCATTCTATTTTCACAAAATTCTGCATCGCACAACAAAGGTGCATGCGTGCATATGCTTTTATTCGCTCGCTTATACACTTAAGTTTTCCTTTTTTCTCAACCTACATAGCCCAGCACCTAGCACCCAAAAAATCACCCATCTTCAACAACAGCCCAAGAACCAATATGGTTTTTATGACATTATCTTTATGGCATTGAAAATGTTTTGCATAGTGATTAATGGACTTTTTTTAGATTTGCAATATACCATAATTCGTGATTAATCGAAGAATGATGCATCGTCGGCTGCCTAATGAACTCCTCAACGAGCTTGTTGATGCTCTGCCTAGGACAGAACTGTGCAAAATGAAGCGATTTGAAGACTACGGTCAAACGATGGCATCCTTTTTGGAAAAACGATGGGCGATCTTGGTAATTAAACTAGTAAAATATTCACGGAAATGTGTCCAATTTCAGGGAAGGAATCGATGGAATCGCGGCGATTGCTCTAAATACCTGGTGCTCGACAGCCTTCGTTGGACGGTCGAATCCGCAGGAATAGGTCCGGTCATAATCTTAACTGTTAACCAAAGGAGGGGATGGATAAATCAGAGGAAGTTTGAGTTTCTCATAACTTTTTATAGGCATCCTAATTTTCTTCAGAAGTTTGCTTTTATATGTCTGGAAAACATTCAATCAAATATTCATTGGGATTTATGTACAGTTTAGTTTCGCTTACATTAGTTAATATAATATTTTTTGAAGTGCTAACCATTCACGCAAAAATTTCAGACGAATATGATGATGGTGACGGCTCGTACTACGTAGACCAATTGAATGACGGTTCGTACTACCACTCCGTTCGAGCGGAATTGCCATTATCATACCGCAATTTCTATTTCGAAGTGAACGTCCTCAAATGCGAGTATGAAAATTTGACTTTTGACTCATATCAGAGAATTTGGGGTTTGTAATATAAAAAAATCGATTTAAGGGTTCCGCGAGGTTTCCTCTTTGTTGGGCTTGTCAACAAACAATTTCCCTTGACTGGATGGCCTAAGGAGACCAGCAACAGATGGTATGCATACACAGACGGCGGTTGGCTTTGGGGGCACCAAATCGACGGGGCGACGGAGTGTCCATGCAACGGCTGCTACTACGTCGATGGGCGACCTGGGTTTGCGGTTGGTGACGTGGTTGGATGCGGCCTGGACATTGCATCTGGCCAGATCATCTACACGAAGAATGGACAGCGTTTAGGTCTCTCTTTTTCTTTATCAAAATTTTGAATTGTTGCATTGACAAAATTAAGTGCAAAAGCTCACAAAAACAAAGATTTTTTGTGTCTTAAATGATAAAACTGGTATTTAATTATGGTAAATAATCAGTTAATTTAGCCTAAGTTTCTTAATTTTCAAAAGCAACGTTTTTGGTTATGAATTTATTGATTTTTCGATAATCAATTGTTCACAGAATGACTTTAATCCTGGATTTTTGTCTGATTCAGGTTTTAATAAAATGAATTATTCTTTGTTTTTTAGACACTGCCAATTTGTTTGTGGATCTCACAGCCGATTTGTACCCGTGCGTCATTATGTTCCCTGGCTGCAAGGTTGAGACAAATTTTGGACAGAGCCCGTTTCGCTACAACTTGACTGACGGAGGGATGTCATCGGTACAATGATGGACTTTGGTGGAGCTGTGGACGATTCAAATTGTTGCGTATTCAGTGCTTGTATGTCTTGAGAAAATGTGATTGTATTTGTTGAAGCGACTCACACATGTGTATAATGATATTAATAAACATGAAACGTGTGTTTTTTCTTGTATATCAGTTGATTGTTCTTTTAACTACGGTATATTGCAGTGTTTATGACATGCATTTTTAACTGTTTTGGTTGATTGTTCCCGAGACCAACTTATAATTCGAAATTCAAACCCGTATCTAGATGTATAATCTGGTAACCAGTGCTGTCGTTCCACGACGATTTTCGGTTCCTGGCTCCGGCTTTTCAAAATTTCGGCTTCGAAACCGAAGCCGAAGCGGCTCCGAGAAAACTAAGAAAAAATTTTGTAAAACGATTTTTAGTTTTGGCGTCCACAGAAACCATTTTCCTGAATAAAAATTATTTTGTCTAAATTTTGGGAAAAATAGCGTTTTGTGAGCAAATTTGACTTTCTCGGAGCCAGCTCCGGCTGTCAAAATCTTGGTTCCAGAGCCGGCACTGCTGATAATCTCAATCAATTTTTTACTTTTGCACTTTTTTGTTGTGGTTTTTTATGTCCTTAAAATTCGGGTCCTCAAAAGAGTCGAGTTTTGAGTCAAAACCCTTGTCCTCAAAGTTCATATCGCGAACGTCAATATAATTAGCTTTTGGATTCCTCCTTGTCCGAACCTTCTTGAACTCGTCCACCAGCTTAAATGCGCTTTCGAAATGACTGAAAACCATTTTGGGGGTGTCATCCAAAGAACGGTGGTTGAGCCATTCCACGAGAATGGACACTTCTTCGTCCGACCAACGCGTTGACGGCAGAGACTTGACAGTCGCGACGAATTCCGTATAAGTATGGTAATAGCCGGTGGGGCCAAAAAAGCGATTGTTCGGAATACTGAGATGACCGACATGACCTAAAAGTTGGCAATTTACTGACAAAGAACTACTGTATTCCGCTCAAAAATTATCAATAAAAAGTTCCAGATAAAGCGAGAGAGGTGGAATTTAAAGGAGAAGGCTGGATCTGGAATCAGACTGACTTGTGAGTTTTCTGAATCTAGATCCAGACATTTTCAGCCGATTCTTGACTTTTTGGATTTTAAGTTCAGATAATCCAACAATTTCTCAAAATTCCGGTCTCTTGAATTTATCCGGTACGATCAGCACAAGATTTCTTTATTTATTAATATCATCGTCGACTTTTTAAATGTTTTAAAATAAATGCAAAAATAGACCTTTGAGGAGCTCATGGAATTCACGTGCTTCTTTCGAATACAAAAATGAAGACGATTTGGAAAAGTCATAACTGATTGAAAGAGAGATGTGTCCCAGTTTTGGCATGATCGCGCGCAAGAAACCAACCACTTCCTCATTCAGGTACCTTTTAATTGGAAAAAAAGTTATGAAAAAAATTCAAATTTTCGATGATTTTTCAAACGTCGCTGGATCTATTTCTACAATATAAACAAAAAACCTAGGCAAAGAATGGATCTTTTTAGACTGAAGACGAGTAATTCGCCAACCAGTTTTTTCATGCTTATACTCCGGTTGAGCTACAAATACCCGATCCTGATGCTCTCAAAACAGAGAATGTTCTGAGGTGGAGGAGTGTTCGCAATCGGGATGGCACTAAACCACATCGCTTCGGCCCATATAACCACATCGCTTAGGCTGCTCTCGCTCGAAATAAAATTATGTGTTTGGATTTCATATTTTATAGATTTGGCTTACTTATCAGTCCGGAGGATGGCCAGCTTAGCCTTTCCCTTGTTCTGTTTGTCAGCGGAAAATTTCAAAATTGGCACCACGTGTGCATTGTCGATGTCCATTCTGGAATTTGGGGAAAATTTGTTTGTCATTGAATTAGCAAAAATTCTAAGGTATTAGTTTCGATGTTCGATCTTAAGGTATAAAAAATTTTTTTTGATAGATATTTATTTTTTTCCAAAACCTCGGCTCCGAAATAGCATAGAATAAGCGGTTGGCCAAGGAAACATTGGTTGCCAAGTTGATTGGCGGTATCG
>JAEHOM010000224.1:0-14274 GCA_016433075.1 Hoplolaimus columbus | reverse complement strand
ATGCTATTGCAATGCCGAGGCATTTCTTTTAACGTAACATCTTACTATTTTTTATTTCATAGATAAAAATGTTTAGCAGTATGTCAGCAATTAATCCATTAAATACTTTTGCAAAGTCGCTTTGTTGGAAATAAACAACCACCTATTAATGAAAGGAGCGCAAGGAGCAACAGCGAGCAGAACATTTTGATTATGACGAGATGAAGGAGAGTCAAAGAGCGATGAAGATGCAGAATCGGTGTCAGGACCCATCGACCAATGACAGTTCGAACAAGGACAGTTCGACCAAGGACGGTTCGACCAATGGACGATTCGACCATTGGATAATTCGACCAATGACGATTCGACCAATACACAAAAAAGACAATTCGAATATTAATAAAAATTATTAATATATAAATGACAATAATTTAACATTATTGAAAGAAAGGCCGGTCACATTTTGTATTAATGAATGACCTCCGTCATAAGATGGTGAATGATGACTAGTGCTGCAATAGTTAGGCACGTAAAAATGGAAAAATAGTCGCCTAAAAAGGCACGAAAAATCGCAAAATATGCACGAAAAATTGCAAAATTGGCACCAAAAAATTCATATTTGCAGGGTATTTGACATAATTTTTATTCACAAAAAAATGAATTAATAGATAAAACGCATCAAAACAAACTATTTATGCACAGTACAAGCACGCAAAAAATCCAATATATGCATAATATATAATATAATTAAAATAATAATAATTGTGATTCTCATGATTTTAAATTTTTTATGGTCTTCTCTGATCTTATGGATTTTATTTTGGCACATGGGGAAAACGCCGAAACATCAAAACGCCGAATCTGTCAAAACGCCGAATTTGGGAAAAACCATCAAAACGCCGAAAATATGGTAACGAGTCAAAACACCGAATAAAGGGATAAGCATCAAAACGCCGAATAAGTTAAAACGCCGAAAAAAGAAAAAGTGATGGATGAGCTTGAAAAAAATTGAGTGGGCTGAATTTTTTATAGTTTTTTAAATTTTGGATTTCTTTAACCATGATATTGACTGTTCATTTGAGTTAGTCAGGATGACAGGAATACTTAATGGTTTTTGTTCAGAACAACAAGTTTGGAGGTCATCGTGGCGTTGGCTGTGCGCAGTGAAAATTTAATGGGCCATGCAATCAAATTGAATGGGGCGAAGGCGGGGGACACTGATGTGTGCGAACGGTGGCGGCACGGTAAGAGAGGGAATGGGATCGGGTGGTGAAGAAAAGCGAGCAAAGTCCGCTGAATCACATTATGCACGTCCGTCAGGGTCAATCCTAGACAGCTTGGGTGGTATGGGATGGTATATAAGATAGATGGGCACGAAGGGAAAAGAAAGATCTGAAGAAGACATTGACAAAAATGCGTTACCTTAAAACTGTTTTCTATTTTGTTAGTTCTCTGGTCTTGTTTTTGGCATGGGCTTGGAAGAATAGTTCAGTGGAAGTGGAAATAAAAAAGGTAAAAATTGCAAAAACCAAGCTTGTTCATAAAACTGATTAAAAGTCTTAACAATAATTAATTTGTAGGAAATGGGCATGGTGTCTATGAAGGTTCAGTGGTCCAGTAGTGTGGAACCAGCGGTTTGGTGCATTGTGCTTTTGTGTTGTACCATTGGAGCTCTAGCTGGTATCGCGCTAGGACCAAAAATAAAAGGTATTATAAATTAACTTAATTAACTTTTCATTAGTGTAAGAGTAGAAGTAGAAAATATCAGTGCACCCACGCTCCGGCACAACTGACCGGAGCACTAGTGCTCCGGCACTACCGCCCGGAGCACCAGTGCTCCGGCACAACTGACCGGAGCAATAGTGCTCCGGCACTATTGGCCGGAGCAATAGTGCTCCGGCACTATTGGCCGGAGCAATAGTGCTCCGGCCAGTAGTGCCGGAGCACTGGTGCTCCGGGCGGTAGAGCCGGAGCACTAGTGATAAAAAGGAACTTCTTTTTGTGTGAATGGATCAGTATCTTCTATTGCAATTTAAGAATGTGACCGCGCGGAGGAGATGGAAACAAATGGGGAGGTGATGATATTTGATATGGAGCATTTTGGGTACCCTGTGAAAGAGATGTGGGACAAGCACAAGGTCTGATGAAGATGAATGACATTGCCTTCATGTCTGTTAACTTCTTTCATATTTATCGATCATATATTTCATTTTTTTACATTTTTTCATAATTCATATTTTCACGCTCCGTATCTATCAATCAAACTATAAACTGAACACTGGGTGCAGAGTGCAAGTACCGGTTGTGGCAAAAAATCATGGGTAATAATAGATTTATTAGATATCATATATCAGCGGTATATGTGGGTGTAGGTGAGAGTGTTGGTATGCCGGTAAGTGAGGGCGGACTTGAGTGACGGGTAAGCGAGGGTTTAAAGAAAAGAGGGTTTTGATAGAGAAAGTGTGGTGAGAAAGAATCAATATAAGAGCGGAGGAATAGGTGATTTGAATGGCGAGGAGAAAAACTGGAAGAGAGAGTAGATGACCGTTCAAATGTGGGATTAAATAATAGAATTCTCAGTATCAGCGGGTGTTTCGTTTGGATCAACGGTAGGGGGAGGATCAGGCATAAAATATCCATACATAAATCGTTGTGTGGCAGCACTGACCAAATCGATTGCGTCAAGCAGCTGGTCATTGGAGTCGAATTCACATCGTTTGAGCAAATCCCGGATGTGGCCCCTCTTGAGTGAGTTGCGCGGGTTTAAAGGCTTCGCAGTTCCAGCTCTGATCGAACGCTCAATGTCCAGTTGGTTAGGGATGTCATCCTTCATGGCGACAATGAATGAGGAGAGAGCGGGATGTTTAGTGAGCGTGCTCTGAACAAAAATAACATGTTGAGATAGAGAAAGAAACTAGATTTTAAAAAATGCAATAAAACCAAAACCGAAATTCTAGTTCCAGCCCCCACCAACAAAAAACAGAAATTATTTGAGCCACACCCTTAATTTTTTGAATGCGCGACCCTCGAATCCCAATCCCAGACTGGAAGTGGGACTCCAGACAACCCTTGCGCATAGTGCGGTTTCCAAAGTACCGCGAATTGTTTGTGGGCCGCCTCCATATGGTTGTTGCTGCGTTCGATGAACTGCCAGAGCCTTGAGTGTCCGTTCCACTGTTTGATAGGGAAGATGGGTTGAACTTGTATGGGTTCTTCCCATCTGTTTCGCGGTTGAACATTCATGGAGCGGATGCCTAATTACAAAAAAACAAATATTGGTGACAACGTAAGTGCAAACTTTGATTTGACAAATTGAAGTCCGATATGCCCCATGAGACTCGGATTGATTGAATTGAATCACGTGTGGGTGGCTGGCTGTATGAAGATTCGGTGACGACACTGACACCACTTGTCGATGGTCCAGACGATGGCGGTGGTGCCCCAGCCCAGTTAGACCATATGGACGGCTGGCCATGTCCGTTTAGTGAGGAGATTGGCTGATTGCGTACGGAAGTATTGCCTGAAGAGATGAGAAAAGATGGTGTGGGAGCTCGTTGCGGAACTGTTGGCTATAATAGTGAAACAAGTAAAGGTAGTGAAATAAGGGTGTCAACCAGTTGTGTGTCCAAAACAGAATTTGGAGTCCGATTCTGTGGGTGGGGCCCAAGGTGTTGGTCTGGAGAAACGTGACGAGTTGGCTGACGGCGATGATGTGGGCTACTCGAAGATGCGCGGGGATTCCGTTGTTGGCGACGATTTCGCCTCTGGTTGGGATCAGTAGGCGTAGATGTGAGCATAGGAGAGGCTTGGGGAATGCGTAAGGGGCGAAACGCCTCAGCACCTTGGAGAACCTTAAAGAAAAAGAAAGTTTTATAACAAAAGAACACTAAACACCTCGTTGTGTGTGAGTCCGAGGTAAGTAGACGCGAAGTAAAAAAACCAATGGTGTAATCCGTCCGGCGCTGCAGCCACGATTAGACTGAAACCACGTCTGACATGTTGCTCTGGCATATACCCGAGTGCTATGACACGCCTTAAATAAAATGGGTTGATAAATTAGACAACTTTGTTCCGGGCACTAATGCCCGGAGCACCAGTGCTCCGGCACTGCTGGCCGGAGCAATAGTGCTCCGGCACTGCTGGCCGGAGCAATAGTGCTCCGGCACTGCTGGCCGGAGCAATAGTGCTCCGGCACTACCGCCCGGAGCAATAGTGCTCCGGGACCAAGTTCCCTAGTAAAAGTGTTAAGAGCTACACAAAAAAACACACCGAAAAGCCTTGTAAACCTTCCGCCGATTACCAACTGAAGCCGCATCTTGCCCAGGGTAAAGTCTGAAGATATTGCGACGGATATGCTAAATAAATAATGATTATTAAAGCAAGAAAAGCAATTCCGCAAAAGTATTTTTACTCTACAAGTTCTGAATTGGGTGAACTGGATCAATCCCAAGTGAAAATAAAACTAAAAACTAATGGAATATCAAACTACAGAGCCAAAATTAATCATATGAAAAAATATAAAATATAAAGCCGAAAAATATAAAGCATTATTCATTATTGAAGAAAAAAAGGTTAAGCAAAACCTGTCTTTGCGCTGTTCTAGCCATGCGGGACAGTGCTTGGCCCAGGTGAAAGCAGCACCCGGAAACTTCACATCCTGGGAACACTCGATTGACCGCTGCCTGTATGGCTTGTTCAAAGTCGCACATAACTTAAAGGTTAAAAAGTTAAACAAATTGGAAATGGTGGCAACTCTTTGTCGGCGCATCTGGATAGATAAGTTGGCACAGCGCTGACAACCCTTCCGCGTACTGTTCAATTGTTTTCCCGAAGAGCAAAATGTGCGCACAGATGATCAATCGTTCGAACACGAGTTGTCCCTTTCTGCAGGTTACAAAACATCCCACAACAAATACTTGAGTCCACGGTCGGGGAGTGACCCGAAACGTTCCGTCACAGGACCATCTCTTGTACTTTCGGAGCAATTGTAGCAACTTAAATGTAAAATATAAACAACCTACATGTGTTTACACCTATAGCACCTACTTTCGAATGGGAAAACACCAGCACAACATTGTTGTCCTTAGGCCGGTTCTTCCTGGAGTCGTATTTTAAAATCTCTTCAGCTGGTTCGTCTGTCATTTTGCACTCCAACAGTGACTTCGGAAATTTGATGGACAGCACATCTTTGCTGTTCACTGCTCCCCAAATAGCATTCCGTTGGCTAAACATGTTTCATTATATAGGAATTTACGAAGCATGTTTAATTGAAAAATGTTACCGCCTTATAAACTGTGCTAAATTGAAGTCTTCTCCTAGTGCAGCGTACAAATCGTCATCCGCGTCTTTCCTCATCTCGAGTCGTAATTTCTTGATGCGGATTAGCGGCTCTTTCGTCAGAGTGTCTATAGCCTTTCTCTTCCGCTGTTCCAATTCCTGTGTGGCGATGTGATCCAAGTGGTGATGCGTGCCATGTATACGCCCACGCAGATTAATCTTATCCACAAGTGTCACTTTTGCACCGCATTCGGGATAAAATGAACAACGGTAGTATGTGCCAATTTTCACCTTCGTCTCAGGCCGTATGTAGTACGGACCATGGTTCACCAGATATTTCTGATCTGTACAGTTGATTGAATTATATTTGAATGCTTTAGAAAAACCGACTCACCATTATACCATAGATCGACTCCTTTTTTCTGCGTGAAGCCTTCTGTGAATTCGACCAACTGTTCCTCGTCAGCCTCCGCATCTGAATCTTCTTGATCTGCTTCTTCAGTATGTTCGGCCACGTCAACAATTTCTTGCTCCTCTTCTTCGGCAAAATCGCCAGCGCTAACTTGGTAACGATCATTTGGCCGTTGACGTTTGCCAAGAGCAGCACGGAGTGCTCCATGAACTTCCATTTCCAGATGTTAACCATAATTACCCACTGTGTGTACTTGATCTGTGATTAACAAAATTAAGTATTAACAACAAGCGCGAAAAAATGTACAAATAACTATTCTGACGGTCAAGCACAGTTACATCAAAAAATGAAATTAGAGGAAAAAATCTTTGGTAAGCTATATCAGATAAGCGTTGAAAATCAAAACAAATGCTCTAAAACATATCGATTGAATCCGTCTTCTGGTTCTGGATCCGGTTCTGGTCCGTCTTAATCTTCTGGTCCCAGAAATGCTCGACAAAGGTACCGCGCTGTCAAACAAAATTATATGACAATGAATAACAAAGGTAAAATAGATATACCGTTTGCATGTTTCAAAATTGTCCATAGCATGCCTCGACGATAAAATTTCATATTGGACTGCCCGAAACTCAGACTCGGTTTGGCCGGGATTTCTGCAACCGCCTTAGGCAAACTGGAGAACACCGCAACCTTTTATTGTGCAGGAAATAAAACACACAAAATAAGGATAACAAAATAAAAGCACATGCCTCAACGATTTTTCTTGCCGTTGTGCACAGAAAAACGCCACAGTCCAATGACGCCCTTTGTTTCGGACTCTCCAGACGCAAAAAATTCCCTGCAGGTGGCATCTTGAATTTGCATTTTTGTTTCCCAGCGATCGCCTGGAGCATCTTACTTAAATAGATTAAATTTAATTAAATTCGGCGGTTGTCAGAGCACTATTGGCCAGAGGTGCCGGAGCACTATTGCTCCGGCACCTCTGGCCGGAGCACTATTGCTCCGGCACTATTGGCCGGAGCACTATTGCTCCGGCCAGAGGTGCCGGAGCAATAGTGCTCCGGACACTTATTTTAAAAACCACATAAATGCATTGTTGGCATAAAATACAAACAGACCGTGCAGTGGTGACAGTTTTTTTGTAAGACTCCTCCAGATCTCGATTGTCTAACGAGTCATAGATAAATGTGTAGTTTGCAGAAAGGTCCATGACAGCAAGTGCCCAATGTTGTAGGTCTTCAACGTGAATTGGTATAAGAATGAGGCGTGCACGATCAAGCTTAAACGGGTACGGCTTCCTCCTTGTAATTGCATTGCGTTGCCCGAAGTCAGCTACTAAACACAAAAAAATATTTTAATAAAAAGTGCAAAAGCAGATAAAATATATATATAAATTGCCAGCTATTATAAGTTGTAACTTGTACGAGTCCTAATAATCTCGATTATTATTTACAAAACAAAAAATTCACGTTGATTCGAGGGCATGTATACCACGCAGTCGTGTTTGTAGGTTATGATGTCCAAGAAACTATTTACAAGGTCATCGTTCAACATCTCTCCATCTTCCAACTTGGAGAGATCGTCAACCAATAAGTTGTAATTATTTCGCCCTTTAAGAATCAACTTTCGCCGTGCACGTGTCGTCTGTAGAAATGGCTTAGAGTTCAAAAACCGTGTCCAAAAATTCGCTGCATAGAACCCTATAGGCAGATTCTCTTCACCCCCGGGTTGGCATAGCTCTAAAACTAGGACATTCTTAGACTTTGACTGCATACAAAAAAGTACAACCTCTTTTCAACGCAGTCATTTCGCTAGTCTCCTCCTCATCAGTCGTACGTGCACCTTCGGGCTGTATGGCCTCCTCCTTCGGCACAGTCTTCTTCAAATCCTTTGCAGCTGCCGGCTCTTTTTTACCACGCTTCTTGGGTATTGGTATTGCATCCGACTCCGACTTTGGCAACCTCTTACTTCTCTTCGCGCTCTTCTTAGCCACCAAAATCACACCACTTGTGCTCTCAATGCTGTCATCTACAAAATCGCGTTCACTTGCATCGCTCTCGCAATCCGATTCTGACAGCTCATTGTCCACCGCAGCTTCTTCTTCCGTGACAGACCTGTTACCTGTATCGGAGCCTAACCATTTGTTTTAGTATATGCGACTTTACTTTCCTTCATACTTTCACAAGAGGGGTCAGGAGGCCCTCAGGTCCAATTTCCAATTTCACCTTTGAGTATTTTCGAATTTTCGGATTTTATTGCATTTATGCTTAGGAATTTTTCAAAAAATCCCAAACTTAACGTTTGACTTTTCAATAACCCTTACGTTTGACGGTTGTGACCCCTTCCCCCACCCCCATGTAAAAGTATGCTTTCCTTACCTTCATCACCTGATCCTGCATGGTTAGCATCATCCAGCTCACGTCCACGTCCCTCCAGGATTTGAACATCGTCCTCACTGTCTAAACGATATCTTTTACTCACTATGCATATTATTGCTAGCAATAAACGAACCATATTCAACTTTGAATGCATTCATCATTGCCCTTGACCATTCTGGGGCCCACTCCCACGGAAGTCTGCACTTTTCCCTCTTGAACAGATCCACTTCGTCACATACCTTTTCAACAAAAAAATTCGGCGGTTGCCGCTTGCCGGAGCACTATTGCTCCGGCCAGTAGTGCCGGAGCACTATTGCTCCGGCCAGTAGTGCCGGAGCACTATTGCTCCGGCCTTATGTTTAGGTCCATGCAAAAACCGATAAATTGAAATTTGTTTACCAAAAATCAACATAAAACCATTTGGAAATGTATTTTAAGCACATATTAAGATAAAAAAATTTTGACAAAAATTTTGCAACAAGTTCCCCTAAGTGGTGTTCCTAAATTAACACAGTACCCATGTTAGCGGGTCAGCACTTGCTCCCCCTTGACTAAACTACTTTAGGTAACAATAGTTACATCGATTCCTCTCTGTTCCATGAGCTGCGCAATGCTGTCCACATCATGTGCTGCGTCGGCTATTTCTTTCCTTGTAATGACTGGTCGCTGCGCAAGTTTGAAATGTTTTTTACGGCTCCAGATTTGAAAGTAAACTGCCTCCTCAGCGTTGATCTCGTGCTTGCGCAAATGATGTTGTAGATGCGATCGCAAGCTTTGTACCGGGCAGAGGCATCGCCGGCAAATGTAATAGTTCTAAAACATAAAAATAGACCATATTGAACCATACAAATGTATACTTACTCTCGCCAACGCGGTTCTTTTCGGCACAGTTTCGCTCGGCACAAAAGGGTTGTTCGCCACTTTGCCACTTCCTCCTTTGCCCGCTTTACGGTTTATTGCCCGCATCTCCAATACAGTTCTCCAATACAGTTTCAATAACTCTATAACTGAATGGCCTGTATTTAAAAAAATAAACACGCATAGATAAACATACGAGAAAAGGATTGTACAGATATAGCAGAAAATTTGGTAAAAAACCAGAAATCAATAAAGCCATGTAACATTCAGTATTGTTTATCACATACATTCTGTTATTTGATATTCAATTTATATTTATAAATGGTCTATTTCTCTAACAGCCTTCACACTGCAATTGCAATTGACCGGAGCCATCGTGTCTGGTCTGGGTCAGCCTATTACCCGAACACTCTCACCGGCCAGCTTAAATCAATAAATATTCGCTTTAATACAACTAACATGTTAGATTCTTCTAGAAAATCAGAACGCCAAATGGCTAAAGTAATTTGAATTTAGTCACAGTCACAAATGTCCATCACACTAAAACACAATGCCGAAAACTCAAAAGTGAACTAATAAAATCCGTTGCCTTCACCCCAAGTGCCTTTTTACTCTTTTCGGCATTTTAATTCATTCGGTATTTTGAGTACACAAAACACCTTCGGCGTTTTGACCATTTTGATGCTTGTCGGTATTTTTTAGTTTCGGGATTTTGATAATTCGGCGTTTTGTGTTTTCGGCGTTTTGACCCGTTTTAGGTCATTCGGCGTTTTGACGTTTCGGTGTTTTTGAGTTCTCCGTTTTTGTCTATTGTGCTCAAAAAACCCAGTTTCGGATCAACCAAGATACCAAGGATCTGAAGACACCGCAGGCCCGTCGCGAGGGGGAGCCACTCGGGCCATGCCCCCCCCCCCGAAATGGAAAAAAATTAAAATTTTCGGAAAATTCATCAGTAAAAATGCAATAAAAAGTGAAAAATTTTCGTGACTGGTGAAATGGGCGGGGAAGAGTTTTGAATTTTAGAGATTGGACCCCAAATTCAAAAATATTTGCTTGAAAAAAATCAAAAGCGCATATCAAAAATGCATTTATTGAGCCAAACTTAAAATTGCAACATACATGTGCAAGGGGAGGGGGTCGGCTGCTCGGCTGGCGCCTTGCGAAGTGAAGTAAGGGGTTAGCACTAAAATTTTTGACCTAAAAATCCTTTGTTTCCAAAAAATTTTTTGAAGAAAATTTTGGTGCGAGGTGCTTATTAGTCTCTTGCCGAAGCTCGTTTGCGGCATGGAGGAGGGGAGCCTGATCCCCCTTGCACATGATGAATTGCAAAAAAAAACGATTCATAGTTTTTGCATTTTCTCCAACAAAATATGCGTAAATTTTCGCAAAAACGAACCTGTATGGAAGCCAGGTCAAGTGAGCCATAGTGCGCGGCGCCATCCCTGTCGGCCGCATCGCTGTACAGCGGCGGAAAGTCCAGGCCCGCGTCCTCGTCATCCGAACCGGCCTCGCCCAGCTCCCAGACCATCCCGCTCTTCTTGCGCTCCATGCTGATCTCACCAGCGCCCCACTTAACGGAGAAAATCGGAAAGTGAATGGGAAGGGCACGACTTAAAAACCCATGAAAACGCAAATGTGGGCAAAAAATCTAAAAATTCAGAATTTAGCTTCATATATACTCGAATAGTCAAATTTGTGTAAAACCTAAAGTAAAATTTGTGTTATGCTAAAATAATGCAATGTTCCCGTATCACAGCTGAAAATCAAAAGAATTTGTATAATATTCGAATTTTCTAACCAAACTCTAACAAACTTGTACCAACTCGTCAATTAGAGTCGTAAGGACTCTTTTTTAATGTCATAGCACCGCTTAAATGTCTAAAATACGCAAAATTTTGAAATTTGAAAGCTAACTTGTTATCCTAAATTTTGAGGACCTGAAGTTAAAGACCTAAATTTTGAAAACCCGAATATAAAGACCCGAATTTTGAGAACCCGAATTTGAAGACATGAATTTTGAGAAACCGAATTTTGAGGACCTGAATTTTATTGATGTTTAAGAAACTATATATGGCATTACATCAACCAATTACTAATTTTTTCCAATATTAGTGGATTGGACTCTAGTGATCGGAAGTTTGTTCATTAGTGGGATCACTGATTTCTGAAAATTTATCTTTTCGGGTCCTCAAAAAAAAAAGTTCGGGTCCTCAAAATTCAGGTAACCGCTTTGGTCAGACGTCCACCAAACAAGGCTCTGAAGCTCTGAACAAAAATGTGCGTAAAGCATTCCTTGACCATCATACCCTGCACCCTACTACCTTACAACTCAAAACCAATCGATATTTCCCAGTCATATAAGTGTGCTGCTTTAAAAGTTTGGGGTTTTTCTGTAAATTGGCATTTCAAAGCTATTTCTTATTAAAAAAAAGATTAAAACCTCGAAAATCCGGATCAGTATGCTGACATAGCGTTCCCGGAGGCCCAATGACTTGCCCCAGGTGGCCAACAGGACCACGAGCAGGATGATGATGAGGACGGGCGGGAACAGGAAGGCGGACAGCACCAACAGGTGCTCGGTGGTCGAGATGAGCAACAGCGGCATGGCGGAGGCGAGTCGAGAGAAGAAGTCGAAAAAGTCGAACTGGGGTCGAACTCACAAGTCAGTGGATTAATACTTTGGTCAGCGTTAGCAGTGACAGGAAATGTTATATATAATATGTATATGTCTGTCAGATGTAATTACAAATATGGTATTAGCAGCACATTAACCTCTGAAAAGTCCGGACAAATTTATAGGACATTAGCTTAATATTAAAAAAATCATTCGATTAAGGTATCGAAGAACAAAGCCATTTGCTACATATGAGTTCCGGTCGAATATAATGTACCTATATGTTAAAAAAAAAAGATTTTAATGTTTTTTAGATTGGAAATCAACCAATTTTGAAAAAATTTGTGGAATGCAAAAAGTTTACTAGTCACATGGCCTAAACCGAATAATGGTATAAAACAAAATTTTTCGAGACTTTGCGGACCAGAGCTCTTGAGGTAAAAGACTCTCGCCTCTGTTCGCACGCGCTTTCCGCTTTGCTAGTCAACTGCTACATATATACCTACCTATCTGCTGATGTAAAAGGAAGAATGAAGAAAACAAACAATGGCGAGCGATAATTAGCCGCGGCCTCGCGGGCAGCCGAGCCGCACAATATCTACACACATAGTAATTATGTATGTGTATGTCTTATGTCTTGTCCGTGTTTTTATTTTTACACGCTCATGGGTGGGTGGGTGATGTGATGTTTGGTGCATATTAAATGGGCAGGTGCATATATTCCCCCCTCCTAGGGCTCGGAATTCTGCAGTTTTCCTGGTGGGTTATCCGAGGTTTTGGATTACAGACTGGCGCAAAATTATTGAAATTTTGAAAGTTCCTATCCACTGCCGCTGCATGTGATTGGATTTGCTTTTTCTTCTGAAATAAAAGTGCAAAAATTTGCCATACAAAAATTTTTTTTGGTAAACATAGCAGAAAAGAGACAAAGCAAGAGTTTAAGTAAACTAGCTGAGGAAAGGAAAGGAAATGATGAAAGCAAGAACAGAACCAGCAGATAAATGCGAAAGTGACATTTCGGCCCTCGAAAGAGAACAGAACAGAATGCCAAAACCAAAAGGCCTAAATTGTGCACGTGTACTAAAATCGACTTAACACACTGAATACCAAATGAAAATAGTGCATTGCACTGCATGCATATTCAGTTCGCTTTTCATTGGGCTTTTCATGCTTTATACTTTAATTTTGTTCATAGGAGAGTAGGAAATTTTAGTTAATCAGAAGCATGAAAAGCAAAATTTTGGAGAACTCTATCGTTCATTAATCAAATTGAGCAATTTCTTCATCGGGGTCGGAGTGTAATCAAATTGAGCAATTTCTTCATCGGGGTCGGAGTGTTCGAGGGCCGTAAAATTGAAAATTAGGTCTTTTTTAGAAATCTTTGCCCAATCTTTGCTCTTTTTTGTGTTCAGCTTCATCGGAATCCCTCCCCTCTGATTGTATAAGAAGCATTTTCAGGTTTTTAAGAGAAAATTTGAAGATAGGGACAAGATTTAGACATCTACCTGAACAATCGGCTCTAAATTTTCCAGGAACTTGAAACCCAAAAACAAAACCAGACTTACAGAACCGGAATTTTTCGCCGCGCTAATGGCGCGGCAAAAAAAAAAGCGAAGAATTAGAATGTTTTTCTCTGATTTTGGCCATTTGGTTAAATGAAGTGTCAGAAGAGTTGAAAAACATCTTTTGCATGGTCGAAAAATGGGGGAGGAGGGGAATTGGATGGGGAACTTTGACCACATTTTATCAGTGTAATTGGTATGTATGACATTGACACACCCAATTCCATGCACGCCCGGGGGAGTGTTCTTCGGCACATGAAGAGAGCATGGGAAAGGCGTGAACGTAACTTTTTTTTCTTGCTACTCTGCTACCGATTCAAAAGCGATAAGAAAAGGCCGAATGAACGCATTTGCTTGGGAATGTGCCTGTTTTGTGTTTGATTGACCCTCCCTCGCCTGTACGGCTTGCTAAAAATTTGTTGTTGTTGATTGATAAGAAGGTTTGGATTGGTCATAGAGCCCAATGCCAAACAGATCGCTCCATAAAATTTCTATGTGTTATGTTAGTTTAAAAAAGCGTCAAAAAGCAGGTCTAAAATCCAAACTTCAGTTTGGCATTTTTGTTTATCTCGACGACACGAGTCGAATTGTATAAAATGTTATATCTGGTTAGAAAATCCTAGAGTTATACCAATTTCTTTTGAATTAAAGTATTGTGAAGAACTTTCAACTACAATCATGTCATAGCAGTTTTAAATCCTAGCTGAGTCAATATTGAAGTTTTTGCCCTTTCTAGATACATTTGAGGTTTTTAGCTTATGTCGAAAGGTCGAAACACAAGGGAAGCGGGCGAGGAATGGATGTTATATGCACCAGCACCAGGGTTACCCCGACGAGACTTTCGAGCTCGTGTCGGTGTAATCCTCCCTAACATTCAGTGTTCCTTCCAGAAATTTTTCGGTACTTTTCGGTTATGGGGCAGACAGATCCAATTATCTTACAAAGATTGGCAAGTTTGACATGTCATAGACATGTGTTAATTAATCTAACCACAAGAAAGTCAAAAAATATTGCTTGACATGCCTATGACATGTCAAGCATGTCAATCTTAGTAAACATTGGTCTATCTGCCCCATAACCGAAAAGTACCAATTTTTCTCAAAAAAGCAATCCTCTGCTGGTTAAGCACTTGCACCGCACCCATCCCCATGCCCACGAAACTCTCTCACTGTGTTGAAAGAGTCAACAAAATCT
>JAEHOM010000223.1:0-14279 GCA_016433075.1 Hoplolaimus columbus | reverse complement strand
TGTACATCTGTGACCAATGGAACTGAGGGAAGAGAGCGATTTGCGCGTGAAAATCATAGTGAAATCGAGAGAAGGCGTCGGAACAAAATGACACATTACATCAATGAACTGGCAGACATGGTATTTGCTTACACTCCATTTCTAATGACATTTCTAAATGACTATTGCATTTGAGGTCCCGCAATGCGCAGCTCTTGGTCGGAAGCCTGACAAGTTGACTATTCTGCGGATGGCTGTATCGCACATGAAATCTATTCGTGGGAATTTCACTGCTCATAATGGTTCGCCTGGAGCAATTCCGTGCCAGCCCTCTTTTCTGACCGATCAGGAACTAAAACACTTGGTCTTGGAAGCTGCTAACGGTTTTTTGTTTGTGCTAGCTTGCGAAACGGCGAGAGTTATTTATGTGTCAGATTCAGTAGTGCCAGTACTGAATGTTTCGCAGGTAATATTTCTCGTCTTAAAACTCTAGCTACCTTACGTTAATTGAATACGAACGGAACACATAATCATAAAACGAGAGAAGGAATTCAAAATTTCATTAATTGACCGCATGCCAAAATAAGCCTTATTAGGGAAGTTTGCTAAATTTGGACAAAATTTAAGAACCTTTTTAAAAATAATATTTAGATTTAGGTTTAGGTAAAAACAAAAGTCAGGGTAAGGTCCTAACTCAAAAGTGCATAAAAACTGTCCCTGCTTCCTTTCGACTAAAATGGTCAGAAAATAAAAAAGAACACGATAAAATATTTTCATAATTAAAAAATTCAATTGGCGAAGAAATTCGAAAAAAAAAAGTTATAATATATATTCGCAAAATAACTTTGTAGGAAGAATGGTTGAACAACACTTTTTATGATGTTATACATCCGGACGATGTATTAAAAGTACGAGACCAACTTTGCGCGATAGATGGTACTCACAATCGGGTGATCGATTTGAAAACAGGCACTGTTAAGAAGGATCAAGGCTCGGGAAGAGTTCATTTAAATTGTCGACGGGGCTTCGTTTGTCGAATGCGAATTGGTAAATTAATTTAAACGATAATTGAATGATATGTACTTAAATTTTGACATTCTTTGAAATTTTACTTGTAGATTTTTTCGGATGATATTTTTTAAAGGACGATTCACTTTTCGCCTACCTCTCGATAGAAAATACACTTTTCATCATCAAATACACTTTTTCACTTTATCAGCCTTAAAAGCTCAAAACCTTACATCTCATCTTAACAAATTTCAAAACATTTTAAAAATTAGGTTCATTCGTACAAACAATTATTGATATTGTAGCACGACAAGGAGGAGTTAAGAAAAAAGTTAGAATGGAAAACAGCTCAAAAGTGGTTTTTTGGAAGAGAAAAGGCGAAAAATGACGCTTTCATCTAAAAGACAATATGTTATAAGAAAGTTTCTTTATATTTTGTTTATTTCAATATTTTTGTCCCTTATTTTTTAATGTTAAATGTAGTTGTTATTCAGGAAATGTCATTTATATGCCAAGATTGCGCAATCGTTACCCAATATTTGAACACGCTGGACATGACTATGCTACGGTCCATTGTACTGGTTACGTGAAGAGCAATCCTCCCGTGGGGGTTCAACCGTCGAATCAAAGTTCATCATCGATGGGCGCTTGCCTGATTGCCATCGCACGTCTGCAACTGCCCAGCATGTTTTCATCACAAGTCGGCACTGTTCAACCCAATCAATGCACTTTTCGAATCACCAAAGAAGGGATTATCACTTTTGCTGATAATAAGGCACGAGAGTTGATGAACAAGACTCCCGTTGAACTTTTGGGGAAGAACATTTACACATTTGTGCACCAAACCGACGAACTTCTGATTAAGAATACAATTAAAGAATCCATTCAGGACCAGCAGCGCAGGGTGCTCTTCACTGTTCGTTCTTTTTTAAGCGATACTTTATTTAGGTGGTTTCATGCAAATGGTGTTGTTTTAATGTTCAAAATTCGGAATTGCCTGAGTATCGAACCGTTTCTTTCGACGCTTATGCATTTAGCAACCCCCATTCTGGAGAATTGGAATATCTTATTGTGACTGTTAGCGGAGATGATGGAGCGGAACATGCCAATTCAATGGACAACAGCCAGCAGTCCAACCATTTTCACGGCACAAACATTAAACGGTCTTCGGATTTTGAATTGGTCGCTCAACATCCGACGTCAATGGCTGCACAGTTTGTGGTTGACCCGATAAGCCAACCAGACGCCATGACTGTTACACAACAGCAACAGCGGAACACAGGCACAGACGACTTTCACTGGCCCATGTCCTCAATCCTGCAGAACAGCACAATCCAGGAAAATTCGTTGACCATTAACAATTATCCAGCGACTCTGATCAGCAATCCCACTCAATCAGCTTCATATTTGCCGAATGCCAACACATTGATCCCAACAAATCAGGCGTCTCTAGATCACACAAGATGGCCGCCTCCATTTGAAGGTGGGCTGGATTTCCTGAATGCCAACTTGGCTGCCAACATGTTTTGGTCGGAGCAACAACACAATTTTACACGATGACTTGTTTTTATACTCTTTGGTTTCAGGTCGTTTGCATATCATTTTTTGATCAAGCTTTAATGATTTTAACACCTTAACTTTCATTTTATATCGTGCAACTTTGACCTTTGTCAACATTCCCCCACCACTGCGATAAAATTTTCCTGCCTGTCATCTGCTCATACATACTATGCGCTTCCTCTTCTTAACATGAATATTTAAGAATAGTTCATTTGAGAAGGAAGCAACTTAGCAAATGGTGTTGGCTCTGACAATGATGCTGGGGACCAGTTGACTATTGGGGGTGTCGTATGTTAGGGACGAGGGGAAGGACCGGCAGAAAGGGGCCTTTTGGCAATTCCGTTGGGATATTCTCCGCCTGAAAAGCGAAATGCTGGCCGAGAAAGGAAGTGCACATCCTGCCCACCCTTCCCCCAGTCAGTCACTTGGTCGACCGAAACTGAAGAAGCCATCCATTTGAAGATTCCATACGCCTGAGAATTTGCTGCCATTTGGGCACAGGGGCCGAACAACCCTCGCCCAATTATCGACCAAATTAGCCTTCGACTCCAACGCTCCAACCATATTGAATAAGTCAGTTGAATAAGTTATTCATCTCGAAAGCATGGTTGAAGGCGGCATCACGCTGGTGAGTATTTTTTACCTGTCAAAACCATTACGGAAAATATGGCACTGATACACAAAAACATCTAGAAAAGTATGCCCTTTCCCCTTCACACCAACCCCCAACGAACTAACAAGCTTCCTGACGAGCTGGTGCTCATTCTTTGACAGCAAAAAGATGTAAAATTCAGTACGGCGAAACTTAGATTTGATATTGAAATACTTCTGGTCAATGGATTTTCTGCTATTTTAATTTAAAAAGGTTTTAATGTCTGCACCGCTAAAGCGATAATTGCCCTCTTAAAATTTTCAGGTAAAATACTTGCTGTTTTTCGCCAACTTCATTCTTTGGGTATGGTTTTATTAAACTAAAAGAGAATTTGTCTCATGATTACTTTAAATCTATTTTTAATCATTTTGGGAGTGACGCATTTAACGTAAAAAATTACAAAAACCAAACATCACGTTTAACAGATGAACTAAATTTTAAGGAAAAAAGCTAGAATCCATGATTTTCCACAGATGTAAGTCGCACATTTTATTCCGAAAATTCTTTATCGAATAAAAACAATGTGTTGAAAAAATGCTAACGGGGGACTCTTGCAGGTCCTTGGACTGGCGTTCCTGATCTCGGGCATTGTGCTCCAGCTCAAGTATAACGGTCTCCTGGACATCCTCGGGGATGAACGGCTTGCAACACCGGTTTTCCTGCTGGCTGTCGGCTGTCTTTTCAGCTTGCTCGGCTTCATTGGCTATTGTGGTGCAATTCGGGAGAATTACTGTCTGACGGGTGAGTCGTTTGTTTGCTCCCATTGATGGATTTACTTCTCCAAAGTCTCATTCGCCGTCCTTCTGGCACTGTTACTGTTAGCCGAGACAGCATGCGCAATACTCGTCTATGCTCTTCATGAACCTCTAAACACAGCACTGATCAATCAGCTGACCCAAGTAACGGGCTAATGATACAGTCAGTACATACTCCCAAAAACTGATGAGAATAAATATTATAGAAAAGGTTGTCAGAAATAACTTTTTTTTTTAAATACTATTTCATTTTCGAAAAACATTTTGTGGTCAATTTAAAAACATTATTTTCCTAAAAAGTTTTTTTTAGCTTTTTTAGGTAAGCTACAATCTGTGATCTGTCATGTCACCCTATCCCCTGAATTACTAACTCTTCCAGGGTATGGCTCGTTACAACCGTTCTAAAGGAGTTTCAATGGCATGGAACCAATTTCAAGTAAGCCATTTCATCTGATAATGTCATATTTGCCGCAAAAACCAAAATGCAGAGACAATTGCGCTGTTGCGGGGTAAATAATGCCAGTGATTGGAATGCCTGGAACACACCCGACTCCTGTTGCGTGCACTTTCACGCGGGCTGCGCCAGGATGGCACAACCTCTTCTGCACGAGATGGGCTGTGTGGAGGCCGTGCGTTATAAAATATTAATTAAAAATTTAAAATAAGCTTGACTCAAGGTACAACAGTGGATCATGACCAACGCCACTGTGGTGGGATGCGCAAGCGCCATGCTTGGCGCACTACAAATAATCGGAATTTGTTTCGCGTGCTGTCTCTCCAAAAGCATCCTTAAGGAATTTCACGACTTTTACTATTGAGAAGATTGCCATTATCAGAATAAAATTGACAAAAAATTCATCCTATACCCATAATGTTGAACATTTATATCTTGACAAATGGAAATAAAAATTTTGAAATAAAATGGCATAAAACTTTGAAAATCAAAATAAGCACATACGATTAATAGGGACGACCAAGTCAGATCACAGTTAGCACTTTAAGAATTGCATAGAAGGCACTGAAGATCACAGCTATAAAGCACACAACAAATGCGTTGAACATTTTTCTTTCCCAAGGCTCTAGCATGTAAAGTCCTGTCAGCAAACTTAAAAAGATCATATTCAATAATCATCTGACTTATGTGAGCTTATTAGTAGATTGTACTGAAGGTAGGTACGTTTGACGTTTGAGGGAGGGAGTCGGGACAGATTTTCGCTAGTCTTGACTATAAATTTTCAAAATTAGGTATCTTCACAAATGTTGGAAAAAAGACAATTTACTTATCACAATACAAACCAAAACCAGGAATGTTGTAGGGCTAATAATAATAAAATATATATCAGGGCCGTAATTCAAAAATTTCGGGAATACACCAGAAATTTTTTGCCGCGCCTTTGTATAGCGGCGTTTTTTGCTCTATGATTAAGCCAAATATTTTAAGAAAGATTTTAAGAATCGACTAAAAAATCTGGCTATTTTCTGTAAAATAATAGTTTTTTTTTGAATCTTTTCTGGGTAATGATGATGTCCTTTCTATGCGAAATAAAAAATTTTACTAAATGGACTGAAAACACCATATCCAGGGGAGTTTCGGGGGCGATGGGATCCGAATCTGACGTCAGAATTGATGTAACTTCACGTCTGACGCGTTTTACGTGAGGTCAGGTCATGTAAAAAAATCGTTTGTTTAAAAACATGCAGATTTTTGCGTAAAAAATGATATTTTTTAATCTGCTAAGGCTAGAATCAGAAGATTTTGAATTATTTGAAATTTTCGATTTTCTCAAATTTTCGTTGACCCCACCTTTGTAAACCAAAAACCGAATCCGGATTGTTTACCATAATAATTAAAAATCCCCATACGCCAAATTCAAGATGCTTACCAATATTGAAGGTACCAGTATCCGAAGAAGTCATTTTTCACAAGTCCTGTATGTGGCTCAGCAAAGACCATCCTTTTTGTATGTGACGAACAAGTTTTCGTGCTTGTTTTCTGTGGCTGGCTTAATTCGGGATTTTCGCATGGCAATTTCATCACGAATCACGCTAGAATGCTATAAGTATAGTTAGATGGCTCTACTCCTCTACTTGCAAAACGCCCCACCCCCATCAAAAAAACCCATGTGGACGGCGGCTACCCAAGACCCAGCAAAACCCGCGGATTATTAATACACATACGTGTTATTTAACACGTGCACACACCTACGCACATTCTTTGATTAATGATTAATAATCCACGGGTTTTGCTGGGTCTGGGGTCTGGGGTAGCCGTCCACATGGGTTTTTTTGATGGGAGGGGGGCGGCGTTTTGCAAGGAGGGCCAATTAGAATTATTTCAATGAGATTAAGCAGACTGGAGAAAAAACGAGTGTTCTAAATGTTATTGCTTAAATCCAGAAAATCAAGAATCAGTCAAAAATGTCGGGATCTGGATCCAGAAAATCCAGACTGGATCCAGGTTCTCTACTATTTATATTACAATTTCATGCATGAAATACGAATTTCAGGAATGAAATATGTACGTCCAAATTTAAACTCCGAGATTTCGTCAATTCAGCAATTCACCATCTCCATCTGCATCTGCTATATATATGGCAGTGGCAGCACTATACCTCTCTCATCTCATCATTGATGCTCATCAAACAGTTTTGCAGTATAAAAAAATTGGCCATAAAAATTCAAACGATAGCAGATAAGATAAAATGGACTGGACCTACGTTCGATATACTTATCCATCCGCCGCCCCCAACCACCCCTTCCATCAACCACTCACTCACCGAACACACACACTTGCCCATCGGAGAGCAAGCATACTTTTCCATTGTTCTTCAATTTTTACTTTACTATATGTAATGTGACAAATGCACAAAGAAAGGCTGAAAGGCAACCTGCTCCTGCTTGCACAGAAGGCAACAGAGACTACTAACTAGCGAAAGAAGAGGGAGAAGAGAGAGACGTTATGTACGTACGTACTATGGAATGGATGAAAGAAAACGGAATGTTGGCGGTGGCGAGAGAATACATTTTAGTAAGTGTAAGTCCATTGGCTCTTTGCTTTGCTCTTTCTCCTCTTCTTCTTCCTCGCTTATCATCGAGTAGCATTCGCATCAACTAATATCGACCTCTTTTATACTCTCATCCTCACTCATCGTCCATCCGCTTGGTTATTGATGATTGAATGAAGATAGCGACACTTCCCTCCTCCCTATCCGTACTTGCTCTTGCCTCTTGCCCATGCCTATGCCTACCAACGCCACTATTTTTATAGGCGGAGGAGTCGGGTAGGGGGAGGGGTGGGTATCGACCACCCAGCACCAACACCCGCCCGCCACCCACTCAACCGACCCAACCGACAATTCGGTCGCCGGTCATTTATTGGGGCCATTAAGCTGTTGATGGGGCGCCATTCTTTCCATCATTTTCCAGGCAATTATTGTTGTTTCTCAACAGCGGCTGCCGAAAACGACAGACGAAAGCAATAAAAGGGGGCGAAGATAGGTAATTTATCGGCGGCGACGGACGACGGATGGGAGGAATGATGACGGGAAAGACAATGTTCTTCGCACACTCCTCCCACCACCACCACCACAACCGAAACTCGTCAGTCCGCCGGAGAATTCTTCCGCCTCCTCAACTGCAACAACAACAACAACACAGCCATTTGCTGTTCTTTTTACTGCTGACCATTTTCGGGTGCACTTCCAACAGCGCAAATGCCCAACAAAATGCACATGTGCAGGTCAGCGAGAGCGAGGAGTTTCAGGCAAGTCATTCTTTTTTTTTGAGTTGCCGAGTAAAAAGTCAAAGTTCAGTTTACAAGTGTCAACCCGAAATGTGAGAAGATTCGAATTGAGATGTGCAGCGATATTCAGGTAATTTAATGGTAACGGCCACCTTTGCAATTTGTTATCCACAATCCACACCCATTCAGTACAACATGACCATATATCCAAATTTGCTGAAACATGCCAAACAGGAAGAGGCCGAAATGGACATCAAACAGTAACGCTTAATTTGATATATAATGAGACATTTACATGCATTTTTGTACTGTCGTTTTCCATTCATTCAGGTATGAGATGCTAGTCAAAGTACAATGTAGTGCCGACTTCAAATTCTTTCTCTGCACTCTGTTCACGCCCGTCTGCACTATTCTCAACGAGCCCATTCCTCCGTGCAGGCATCTGTGTCTTTCCGCAAAGAACGGCTGCGAAGCACTGATGCGCAAATTTGGATATCAATGGCCGGAGATATTTGATTGCGACAAAATGCCCGAGAGCAGAGACGGAATGTGTGTGGGCGAGAGCAAAAACGAGCAGGACAGCAGCAGAGCGAGTGCGGACAACTACCAAGGTGATGCGGATGTGGGGGACGGACAACTCGGCAGACGACAACTTGAATGTCCTCACACCATGAAAGTGCTCAGCAAGAAAAAGTACAAATATAAATTATTTTTATTTTACTGTTATACAAACAATAATAATAGAAATAGTGGAAAAACTTCGGAAAACCGTATTTATCTGTAAATGTATCAAACCCTTTGCTTTGTATCAAAAAATAGATTTGAACTCGTTTTAGTGGACGAAATTGTGGCTTACCAAATAAAGAATAGAAAATACCAACACATAAATTAGCCTAGAATGGTAAAATTTAGTGCTTTTATATCCGAGTAGCTGAATTGCTGAATACATCCTTTTAATTCATCAGCATCAAAATGTTTATTTAAAATTTGGATAATTTTGTTGTAAATTTTTTTGATCTGTTTTATTACCATGCATATGCTTCATGTTGGTGAAGATGAACGCAACATTTTTAGCCATGTTCTCCTGATCGCGAACCAAACAATCGAGCAATGTTCATTGCCATGTCAAAATGATGGACTCGTCCCGACCTTCTTCAATGTGCATATTCGGCATTATTTGCGCCTGTGGACCGGAGCTTGGGCAGTTACGTGTTGTGTTTGTTGCGCTTTCACAATCATCACCTTTTTCATCAATCTTGAAAGGTATTGATATGAAAAGCATGTTTTAATAAATTTACTAACAGCTCAAAATAAACACATTGGTGACAAGCAGTTACATATAGAAACTTAAAATAGATCAAATTCGACGCCTGAATCCGTTTTTGCGATAAAGTAAAAAATATTAATAAAACCACTACCACTATTAAATATTTTTTAAACTTTTAACGATTTGATGATATAACAACTGAACAATATATAATATTTTTATTTATTTGTTTATTTCCTTTAGGTTTGAATATCCAGAAAAGGCCATCCTTTACATGGCCTTTTGCTATTTGATGGTTAGTGCAACTTACATGGTCGGACTTGTTGCTGAAGATAACCTTTCATGTTCGGTTTCATCAGCCACCAAACAGCAATTGGTAACACAGGTACGTATTTTCTAAAAACTTCTAAGTGCCTATTTGCGGATATTTTCTCCTTACATCACATTCTTCATTTATCTCCTCTCTCCCATTGATTGAAAAGGTTACCTTTTTCTAACTTGTAAATCATTTCCTCTCTTAACAGATCCTTTTTTATTAGTATGAAGTCTTTTGCCTCTTTCCTATGTATAAACAGACATTTGAAAATAAGGAAACATTTGCAGGGAAATGAGCATAATGTCTGTTCTGTGGTTGCCGTTGTGCATTACTTCTTCAGTTCGGCAGGAACACTTTGGTGGCTCATCTTATGCTTTTCCTGGTTTCTTGTCACCACCCTCAAATGGGGTGAAGCCCCAGTTGGAAAGGTTTTTGGCTTTTTGGACATGTTTCTTATAAATCCATATCATTCAGACATTCATATATTTTAAGGTATTTTCCACCTATTTCAATGTGTTAGCTTGGTGCTTGCCCTCAGTTGGTGCGGTCATGCTATTTTTCATGAATGGAGTTGATGGTGATCTATTTACTGGCGTTTGTTCTCTTGGCAATCTTCGTTCTGACATTTTCCTCCATCTGGCTATCATTCCTCAATCAATTGTGATAGGTCAGCTTTATCACTTAACAAATCTTCGATTTAAGCATTCTAATTGGTAACCTTTCAAACCTTTACATCAGAAAATTTTGATATCAAATTAATCATTATGAAAAATACTAATCGGATCAAATCATCAAATAACTGTTGAATGTTTGGATATTGAATATCAGATCCATCTTTAAAAGAGATGGGTTTTTTCAGATTTTTGTTTTTTTTCTGTTTCTGTTTATTTGTTAGTTGTAAAAATATTCTGTGTCCAAAGTCCGAGATCTTCAATTTTTAGGTCTTGGTCTCGCCCTTTTCGGCTGCGGATTTATTTCTATAATGCGCATCCGTTCCTATATAAAGGGTCACCGCTTCATCGCAAACAAATTTGAACGAACGGATGCAAGTGAGAAGCTGAGCAAATTGATGTTCCGCATCGGGTGCTTTTCACTTCTTTACGTTCTTCCGATGGTGGTCGGCATCTTCTGTGCCTATTACCAAGCCAGAAACATGGGCGATTGGCTCACCAACTGGTTTGTCTGTTTTTTTTTTTCTCTTCAAATATTCCATTTTTCCTCCCTTATTACAATTAGGTACTCCACGCGCTGTCTTCATGCACAAAGGGGCGCATTCGGCTTTACTCGACCTCGGGAGCTGTGTCCAATTGGAGACGGAATTCCGATGGGCACCCATCCTGAGCCGCTGTTCTTCTTCCTCAAATATCTCTCATATTTCTCTGTTGGTCTCGCATGCGTTGTTTGGACTTTAAACGGCAAAACTGTGACCAGTTACGGCGACTTCTTCTCACGCACCTTTTTCAAACGTCCTCAACACCGGCCGGTTCGTATTCCAACGCGACCAAATTGAAATAAGACCGAGCAATTTTTACGTTTTTACAAATTTTTATCCCAGCCAAGTCATGCAATTTTTGTCCTTCATTATTCTTACCTACCATTTACGAAAATCTCTAATCCACTTGCCATAAACTCAAGTTGCACCTTTTGTCTGTAGCATATAAATAATTTTATTCCGTCCTACGTAATTATTTCTGATTTGGGCTAACAAAACTATTATGTTTCTTTTAGCTGCTCGAGCGTTGATTTGTCTGAATCAAATACTTTTTAACTTTTGTATTTTTTAAAATATTAGCACCAAATCAAAGATGTTACCGTCCCTGTGCTTTTGTTGATGTCCGTGGTGCTTTGTGCTTCCTCTTTTCACTCATCTTTTATAATTGCCACCATCCATTGTATTCGCACCTTGCAGAGATAAAAAAAACATGAAAAAATTTTAATTAGATGCATCAAAACGAAGCGGATTTTCCATTCAAATTTGTGTAAAGTAGTACTGGAGTCGTTCGTTTCGAATGCCAAGTCTTCGCGCATTTGTCCTCTCCGCGAGATGCGACCACAATGTCTGCCCATTCTTGCCCTTGCCCCACACGCTCCTGTTTGTTTGCATTTCTCTCTCTCTCTCTCTCTCTCTCTCTCGCCCATTCCTACCTCATCATCATCACAATGTCTAAATAGTCCTGTTTTTGCATTTGACCTTTTGCCTGATGTATGAACAAACAATTGGATATTTTTGCTTTTCTATTTTTGGATTTAATTCTGTTAAATAAATTTTCGAAAGTGAGAGAGGACATTGTTGTCAGTTAATGTATTGAGAATACCCGATTTCATTGTGTCCATTTATCAAAATAGTCAAAATATCTGAGAATGTGTGCCTTTGTCGGAATAAATTAAAGAAATCAAAGGAAGACAACGATGTCTGGCGGTGGTAAGCGCAGAAATCCGCTGAACCTGAGCCTTCCGCCCACTGTCAACGAGGAGAGCAGCTCTGACGGGTTAAGCACAGCATTGGAGGATGGCCAACAGCAGCAGGAAGCGCAGGACAAGGCGGCGGTAACATTGCTGGACACCAAGTTACGCTCACTGTCACTGTCGGGCACCCAAGTGCAGCGGATGAACGAGTGGATTTCACAGAAGAAACAGGTTTTATGGGGAGGCCAAAAATCCAAAGGTAGGGGAGGGTAAACACTCATTCAGATTGAGAGGCAAAACAATGTCTTTTTTGTCATAAAGAAACAATCAAATCTCAAAAAAATCTTAACTGATCTATTCCTGATGTCTTTTTTTTTTGCCAATTCACCTGCTGGTATCAATGTGCTTTTAATGTTTAATGATGGATTGCATTAACATTGCGATAACACACAAAGATTGGCGAACTCAGCGAGGATGTGCTCGAACGAATCTGCGATCTTGGCCACGGCAACGGGGGAGTGGTGCACAAGATGAGACATGCGAAGAGTAATGTGGTGTTGGCCAGGAAGTTGGTTCATTTGGAGGTGAAACCATCGGTGCGCAATCAGATTCTGAAGGAGCTGGAGGTATTGTCTAGAACGAACAAAACCGCTGACTTTTTAAAATTATCTGCTAAAACAATTCAAAAATACAATACAAGCCGAGGGCGGGGAAGAGGTATCCCAATATACAGTAGATTGCCCTAATCAGCTTACTAGTATGGAATTATGGAGCATCCATTTGGATAAAAGAAAAATGTAAGATTTGATAACGAAAAATTTTTCCTCTAAATTGGTCACCTCTTTTTTCTACAATGAGTCGTATAAGTAATACGGTTTGAAAAAAATTTTTTTTTCGCAAAGAATTATAAGGACAATGTCTATTTTCAGGTGCTACACAAATGCAACAGTCCCTACATTGTTGGTCAGTTTTACATTTTTTTTTGGCTATGAACTAAACTTTTCGACAGGCTTTTATGGGGCCTTCACCACCAACAACGACATCTCTATTTGCATGGAGTTCATGGACGGTCTTTCGCTGGATATTGTCCTTCAGACTGTGGGTCGGATTCAGGAGAATTGGGTTGGCCGAATAGCAGTGGCAGTGATCAATGGGCTAACCTATCTGAAGGAACAATTCAATATTTTGCACAGAGGTCAGTCAGTCAGTCAAATGAGTCAAATTATATGAAAGTTGGTAAGGCTCCAGAGTAAAGGTTTTAAGTGCTTCTCCAAATGTTTAATTTGACTTATTTTATATAACTAAATCACAGTATTTCTTCCCATCATTTTCCCGATGTGAGAGGATTTATTCTGACAGAAAAAGTCGAAAAAATATTTTAATATTTTGACCAATTTTATTTTCAGATGTAAAGCCTTCAAACATGTTGGTTAACAGCCAAGGCGAGATTAAGCTGTGTGATTTTGGTGTTTCGTGCATGTTAATCGATAGTATGGCCAACTCCTTTGTCGGCACGCGTTCCTACATGGCGGTGGGGAAACGCACAATTTTTGGCACTTCGTAATGGCACAATTTCAAGTTTAGCCCGAGCGTTTGACTGGTGCCCGGTATAGTATCCAATCAGATGTGTGGAGCTTTGGTCTTTCTTTGGTTGAACTGGTCATCGGGCGCTACCCAATTCCTGCTCCTTCGCGTAGGGAATATTCAAAAATCTTTGGCATTGAGGATGTCCAACTGGACCAGAATGGCCTTGAAGAAGACGCTGATCGGTGTGAGGATGTGACGCCGAAGACTATGGCCATTTTTGAACTTCTGGATTATATCGTGAACAGGGTAAACAGTAAACACGTTTTCATTGTAATTGAAAATCTCGGCGTACGACAAAGAATGGAACACAAAGAAAAAACAAATTAGTCATTTCAAAAAACCTTTCAAAAGAAGAAAAAAAAGATTTTCAAATTTATGATAATTTATGATAATCTAACATTTAGTCGGCCGGGGAAGAATTGGTAACTATGCCCTGAATAAAAGGTTATTAAGAAAAAATAATAATCACTGAATTTTCAACAAATTCCTTTTAATTTTCCACTTAACTTACAATTTCTAGTAGATAAGATTTGGTATAAAATTCTCACTTAAAATTAGGAAAATACCTCAACTGAATACGAATATTTGGCTAAAGAATTTTTTGACCAAAATCATTACGGATTTATTGACTTCCACTCTAGAAATTTCGCTGAATTTAGCCTCCGCCAGTGCTACCTCGGAAAGTGTTCACCGATCAATTTGTCGATTTCGTTAACCGTTGTCTTCGCAAGAATGTTGCAGAGCGAGCTAACTTGACTGTCCTGTCCAATGACCCTTTCTATAAACAACATGCATCTATCGAGGACAGCACTGAGTTTGCCAGATGGGTGCAATCGGTGATCGAAATGTATGTTGGTCTTTTATGAAATTTAGGGGGTAGGGTGGGGTCAAATGACGAAAAACCCATTATTATATTCAGCAGAAACAGAAACATCTTATTGGGCTGATGTTTGCATTGATCTGATGAGTGTCGTTGTTGAAATGCATACTGAAGTCTGAAGAACTGA
>JAEHOM010000222.1:0-14286 GCA_016433075.1 Hoplolaimus columbus | reverse complement strand
GTCGGCAGCATTGATCCCCACCCGGATTCGACTACAACTACGCCCAGTGTCTCACCCGATTTCTTGGCCACCACCACGTCCTGAAATTCCGATTTTTTTTTTAAACTTTTTTGGGTTCGTCCTTTTCTTCCCCTCTTTAGACCTTTTGTGTCTCTTTTCGCGCCAAAAGTTCCAGCTCTTCGCCCAACAGCTCCTGTGAATTCAACACCTCCTGATAGTCACCTAAATTTAAATTTAGATCTTTTTACAACAAAATGTACCTTCAAATTTCGATTTCAATTTCAACTAACCCTGTTTCCAGCCCAATCGTCTCATCAGTCCATTTCCAAGGCTGTCAAAACTCATCGCTTCATTATTTATAGAAATCTCATTTGCTTGCTAAATATAAAGATACAATCCCATCACACCTTGCCCCCCCCACACTTTGCCCCCTTTTTTCCTGGAGGCACAACCCATAATTGACCCCCCTACTTTTGCCACCCTATTTTTCTGACCCCGCCGGTTGACCGGCGGGTCTACCGCGGCCCCGAAAAAGCGAGAAACGACTAAATATTTTTTGAAAAACGTAGCAGACAAAGTGTGGGATAACTACGTGTGGGCAATGTGTGAGGTCGTCGAAAAAATTTGTTTGGGCATGATTTTTTTGTGTTGCTCATTACTCGAATATATGTTTCTGATCCTCGCATCGTGATCTCCAGGCATCAATTCCGAGATTCGGACCCTCAATCACTTTCACTCCCGTCGATAACAAAGATTCCATTTGAAACAATTAATGAACTTTTCCTTCCTTCATTTTGACGAAACTTTTTACTGCATATCTTGCATGTGTATGTTATTTGTATGGTATGTATCTTATCTTGCGTGATTACATGATAACAGTACATTCATTATGATTATGCTTTAATAGCATTGGGTTTTCAGGTATATATAAGGAGCTGCAGACGGCCCACCAGTCATTCACTCATTACTCACCCACACTAATCCACCTGCCTACGATGCGAGGAAGCGACGGTAAGCCTTTTTTTTTTGTTACTTTCATCAATTTTGATTTTCCAGTTTTCGTGCAGCTTGTGACGTTCATCGTGCGATTGGCTGTGTTCATCGTGTACTCAGCTCTGTTGGCTGTGATTGAATTGGCGCGTGTGGTCAGTGCCGTTGCAATGCTCGTCGTCAGTCGTCGTCAGGAATCATCGTCAGCGCAATTAGCAGCAGAGGACAGTTTCTGGGAGCGATCAACAGGCATCAACATGCATTCATCCGTTCCTGCAGAGAATCATGGTAAGCAGCATTATTTTGATATAAGTCAACTTATCTGTCTGCTTAAGTTGCGAAAGACGATCCGCGCTATCAGACTCTACATGGTCTCGACCCTGATGTGCTCTTTCCGCCGCGGAACGAAGATGAACAGGACCTGCTGGAAGATGATGTGCTCGAGGAACAGATGACGCAGGAGGATGACGAGACAAATTCCGATGACGAATTCATTCAGCCGGAACACAAAGAGGACAGCAAAGTGGCTGGAGAACTGAAGAACTGATCTGCAAGTAGATGAACGGGAGCGACAGGTCTGGTCACGATCACAGTCATGTCTGGTTTTGACGAATATTAAATTTCAGGCCAAGTATCGTCATCTCGGGCAAGGACAAGGACACAATTGCCAACTCAACGTGGATTTTGAATCAATCGATGGATGTCCTTTGCACTTCTGCCCATTCTGATGTGGATGCTATTCAGTGATCGAAGTCAATGTGCACAAAGAATCCTGCTTCGCTTCCTTTCCATTTTTGTTTGTTTCATTTCATGTGGTGCGCCATGGCCTGTTTTCGGATGCCTCTCAAACATCAATGCGCCATTCATTGTATTATATTTGATTCCTGATCTTGACCCGCTATTTTGATGTGCGCCAACCACTCCAATGTGTCAAATTCCACTATCTCATCCCAGTCCCCCCTCGCCATTACTATTGACTATTGATCAGCAATCCGACTCTGTCCACTCACCCGTTCACTCACATTAAGTGCTCTCAAATTGCATAAAGTGAATTGAATTTGTTTCAAAATTGGGCTCGACGGGTGAGAGGATGAGGGCGGGTGAAGGGGGCCAACTGTTCAGCAAAAATACACCAAAAAAGCTATTGCATCTTCCCTACTCCTCCCTCCTCGGTTCCCGGCAATTCCAGCATATGGCTCAAGGCAAAAAACCTTGTCTTGTTAGTGAGAAGACAGGACAATGGCCTACATACATACAAGCGAATTTTTCTGGGCTAGTCCAATGCATTACCAAATTGGAAGCACAAGGCCTCACAGTTTATGAATAGTTGGACATTTTGACGGGAGTGCATAATCAAGTTTATTCCGCGCAAAAGCCGAATTGATCGATCAGGCAAAAATTAACAAAATTGCTCAGAAGAATTCTGGACTCGTGAAGATTGCAGAAATTTGTCAGATCATTAATGGCAATAATGTAGAATGCGAGGTTCCTCCCAATTTTTTACCAAGTATGCACCACTCACTTCTTGCGACGTAGGACGTTCTTTCTCTATATTTAAATCTGTTTTGACCGACAATCGCATGTATTTCACGTTCCACCCATAAAAATTTCGAGAAATATTTGGTCTGTAACTATAACATGAAGAATTTGAGCATATTTATGCGCATATTTTGCCATTTTTACATGCATAACAATCCGGGCCCTAGTTTATGCATGTATGAAATTAATTAATTGACAAAAGCTACCCACCAGTAAATGCCCGAAACACACGAAACATACTGAAGCTGAAGCCGATCAGCATACGGATTTTCGAGGCTGGGGAATCCGGAAACCTGAAAATCTATGAAAATGCTAAAATCGGATTCCTCGTCCCAAAAACCTAACTGTAGAGCTGCAGGCTCAATTTAAAAAGCTAATTAAAAAGAAATAAATTTTTTAAGGAAAAAGTTGGGGAAAAATGGAAAATGGACCTATATTTGGCACTAGAGAAAAAAAAACTATACTCCATTAAAGATACTTACATCGATTTCATTTGAAAATTTCTATACAAACCTCATCTCATCCTAATTTATTTACGATCGACAATCCTCACACAAATTCAAGGCTAGCACTCACTAACTCACTATTTTTCTCTTGCTCATCCAAGGTCAAGGGCGGCATTTCACATTATTTGTTCGTCACTTCATCCGTTTAATATTTTCCCATCAGAGAAGCGATAGAATGTCCTCGGATGCAAAGAATGGGGATACCAACGCCGTTGATGCAAACGCGAAGGTCAGTCATTCTCCATTGTAAGAAGAATTTTTCAAAATTAAGTAAGAAATTTTTTGCGCAAACTCCCGCCTGTCTTTACGCCTTCCAAAGGTGTTTTTGTTGTCCTCATTTGTCTCCGCCATTTGTATCTAAATTATACATACAGCGATCTGGAAGACAGGTGGAAGTTTTTATTTATCCGCAACGAAAAACGTGCTAAATTTTCCTCTAATTCAGATAAAGATGAAAAAGGCAGCCCTAGAAAAGAAGAAATTGGAGCTTGGCGACGATTTTAAATCCAAATATGAGCTGAAAACTCCAAAAGGTATTGCATTTAGTATTTGACTATTTTTATAGAGAACAAGTAACACAATGAATACCATATTTCCTGTAATGTAATAGCTCCCCCGAGCGAGTTGTTTTTCAATCCCTCAAGAATCAGGAATTTTTAACACAAAAATACGTCTTCCCGTGGTTTTTATGCAAATTTAAATACACCATTCGACACGTCTTGAGGAGATAAGAAATGCAATAAAAAATTTTTTTGTCAATTCACTGGAAAGTTATGGTCTCCCCAAAGCCCAAAGTCAGGGAGGAGTTATTAGAGGAGGGCGAGCAATTTAGAGGACGGTAGCTTTTGGATATAAATGATAATTCGCTAAATACAGTTTCAAACGCATCATTTCTAAATTTTCACATCTTTGGGGTTTACAGAGAGTGAGATCAAGGTTAAACTTTGACCCAATTATGATGAAAGCCGAAAGCCCAATTCTTAAAACAATATGTTGCGGAGAAGTAAATCATCCAGCTATAAAGCAGATGAGGAAATGTCAAGCATATAACTCACAATCATCAATCCTCTCAAAAAAGACGTTTCTATATCAATATAAAAATCATACTAAAAGATGTTTCCAAAATGAGATGGTTCATAGCAGAAATGAGAGCTCATCATTACAACAAAAAGTTTGTAAACTGGGACAAAACAAAAATGACAACTATTCTTATAACTGATTAAAAAATGTAGCCTTAACTTACATTTAGGGTACATTTATGTGGACAAAATCCAATGATTACATAATATGTTGTTAGTAACTTATTTGGCAAGCTCACCTTATTCAGGGGAATGCCTAGGGGAATGTGAATGTGCAGATTCCGCTGCACCGGCAAGTATATTGGGGAATTGCGACGCCCAGGAATCGAACCCAGGACTTCATGCTTGGAGTAGTCAAGCGTGCTACCATTACAGTAGTCAAGCGTGCTACCATTACACCACGTCGCTTCCCAATAAATTTTTAATGCTTCACATATTTACACATGCTAGTCTTTTCTGTATTGATATAATTGCTTATGGATAACAGCGGCAAAGGGGAGAAAACAGAAAACCATGGGGAAGGGGGGACCATATGCTTCGAATAGGAATGCTTCGAATCGTTCTGTGAATATTAGGATATTAGCGTTAAGTAACACGGGTTAAATGTATTGGAAGCAGCAACAGATCAAATTTTCTGGCCTGAAAATGGATTTTAGCGTTATGAGTATTAAATAAGAAAAATATTACAGCACTCTACCGCAAGGAAATTTTTTATTCTATTGCTGCTAACTTACAGTTAGTTTTTTTTATAAAACCCTCTTCATAAAGCCTTGTGGATTTCTTTATGGAGGAGATAAGGAGATAAGAAAGAATATGCAATAAAATTTTTTTGTGAACTCACCGGAAGTTATGATCTTCCTAAAGTCAGAGGGGGAGTTATTATATAGGAGGAGCTAATACAGGAAATACGGTAATAATCGTTTCAGTGTTATACATAGGAGAAAGTACATAGATTTAATCAAAAATTCCGATTCTAGATAATCTGGACTTTTCAGTTTTTTTGCTTGTATTTATTAACAAAACAAACATTTTGATGGTTCATATAAGGTGTAAATTTATGCTTGACAAGTTCTTCTTCAGGTACTCGGGATTTTGGCCCTGAGCAAATGGCTGTTCGCGAAAAAGTTTTGAACATCATCACTGAAACATTCAAGCGCCATGGCGCAGTCACCATCGATACGCCAGTTTTTGAGCTTCGTGAAGTGTTGATGGGCAAATATGGTGAAGAAGGTTCAAAACTGGTTTATGATCTGGCCGATCAGGGAGGCGAGCTTTGCTCATTGCGCTATGATCTCACTGTAGTGCTGAATTTATTCATTATATTAATATACTGTATATCGGCGCGTTAGGTTCCATTTGCTCGATATTTGGCCGCAAATAAAATCGAGAAGATCAAACGGTACCAAATTGCCAAGGTTTACAGACGGGACCAGCCAGTCATGACAAAAGGTTACAAAATTACAAATTTTCAAACATAAAATAAAGATGTTTTAGGGCGATATCGGGAATTCTACCAATGTGTGAGTAATTTTAGTACAATGCATAATAAATAATAAATGTGGCACTAGATCATTTATCCTAAAACTTATTGGAGTGAATTTTATTTTAATTCTAAATGTTGAAAAGCAAGCCTAAAAATAAAAAATACTGCTTTCGAAATTTTAAGGATTTTGACATTGCCGGTAATGGCGACTTAATGGTGCAAGAGGCAGAGTGCTTGAAAATCATCGATGAAGTGATGAGTGAACTGAATCTGGGCGATTATGAAATTCGGCTAAATCACCGCCAGCTGCTTGATGGAATGTTTGCTGCAAGTGGGGTCCCGGAAAACCTGTTCAAAATTGTGTCCTCTTCGGTTGACAAACTTGACAAGCAGCCATGGTCCGAAGTGAAGGAAGAGCTGATCAAGGACAAACACATTGACCCTACAGTTGTTGACATGCTTGAAAAATTTGTCTGCTTAAGAGGTAATTTATGCCTGGACATAAGCACATAAGGAGGGAGATCAGTGGAATATCCGTACAAAGCCCACTATATGGTAAGATGGGAGAACATTTTTCATCCTCCTCGCATCAATTAAAACCTACTTTTCAGAGACTTATTTTAAACCAGATAAAAACCTAACCATAATGATAAGCCGTAATATAACAATATGCTTATTGACTACTATGTACTTTTCTCGAAATTGACATTTTTCTTGAGCAATTCGTTTCATAGTTAAAAAAATAAATAAATTTTTAATGTTGATATGGGTTTCGATTTTATCGTCATTTAATTCAAAAAATAGAGACAATAAATACAAATTATACCTACAAATCTAGTGCGTATATTGGGAAATACCATATCTATTTTTTTCTTCTAAAAAATATGCTTGCGGTATGCGGTTGTTACACAAGTACCGCTTACTTTTTCTTATTTTGATCTTCCTTAATCTATTGAGCAGTCATAAGGAAATAACTTTACATTTTTCTTTATGATTTTTTTAAGATAAGCACATGGAGTGGGATAACAATACTTTGCTTTCCTGGTTTTCCGAACAGAAATGGGCAGATGAAGAAGGGATTTGCTTGAATGTGTCAGAATTGGCTCAGCAAAATATGCGGAATGGAGTTGACGAGCTGAAGCTTCTCATCCAATATGCAGAATTGTTCGGATGCGATCCGGCTAAGGTGATATTTCAGCCATCATTGGCTCGTGGGCTGGATTATTATACCGGTGCAATTTATGAAGTTGTCATGAAAGGTGTGAAATATGCTCTCATTCAACAAATCTTTAGCATTTCATTTTCTCAACATTCAGATTTCTCGTTCAATCCACATACTGTTGCGACTATGGCCAAAGAGTCTCCACAAAAACAAAAATTGTCACGCGACACCAGCACAGAGACCAATGAACCAGAAGGAACCGGAACTTTGGTTGGTTCGGTTGCAGCTGGTGGGCGGTATGATAAGTTGGTTGGTATGTTCACGGACATGGGGAAGGAGAAGAGTGGAAGCAATAAAAAGCGTCCCGACATCCCTTGCGTGGGCGTTTCATTCGGCATTGAGCGGCTTTTCGCCATTATGGAGATGAAAATGCGAGCGGAAGCGGTAGGAAAAATGAAAATGAGATACAATAAGTGTTAATTTCTAATGTTTTGGTTGCCTTTATAGGAACAAGCTGTTCGAGTTTCACCTACCGAAGTCTTGGTGGCTTCTGCCTCTTCCGGTAAAGACAGGATGACGATGTTACAAGAGAGAATGCGGCTGTGTGCACGTCTTTGGGCGGCCGGAATTCGTGCGGAAACAAGTTTGATTATTTTTTTCCATCCTACATACATAGTTAATATGCTTATTAGGTTATAAGGCCAATGCAAAATTGCTCGATCAAATCCAATTCTGTGAAAACAAGGCAAACCAAATCCGTTTGATGGTGATTTTGGGTGCTGAGGAATTATCCCAAAATGCTGTCAAACTAAGAAACATCCAGACTAGAGATGAGGAGGTTCGATATGAATATCGAGATGTTAAATATTTGTATTGCTCTTTTTATTAAGTTAATCAAACTGGACGAATTGATTGATGAGCTTCGGAGAAAACTTTTGGTAAAAGAATGATGATGTTATTCAGACAAGAATTTTCTTTCAGTTTGGTCTTTGGTGATCAATCCCGATTTGTTTGTTTTGTCCTTTGTTGTTTTTATACATTGAAAGTGATTGTTTAAGTCCCAAACTTTGATTGAGAGCTTTTGTCAACTAACATAGGCCGAAGGTCGAAGAAGTTTCGAATTTAAAGGTTTTCTTATATGTGCATTATTATTATTTTGCAAGCTTTTACAATGCATTTCCATCTCACAGTTGGGAATGTTTTAGATAAAGGAAGAATTTGTGCAATTTATTTGATGAGTTGAAAATGTGTGTGTAAATATTAAGAAAATTGATCATGCCTCTATCGGTATCCATGTATCATTTCATAATTTCGAATGATTGTGAGATTCGCATGTTAATGAAATAGGCGGATTTAATATTAACTTATTCGATGTTCTTGCTAGAACTTCTGACATAAAGAAGCTGCTGACTTAGAAAACACTTATTAGGTATTCCCTCCAAGACCACCCAGGTCGCGCATCCCACACAAAAAATGCTTATGATCCCGCAAACGGCGAAAATTTTGTGGTAATATGTAAAAATGAAATAAAAGCCGAGATTTTGTCCCAGCATATAAGTGGTGGGTCTCACAGCGAAAGAAATTCGGGATGGCCCTGAAAATTTTTCAAATTTGGGAGTCTGCCCACGTGCGCTTGGAAGCGTTCTAATAGAATTCTTAATAATTATTAGTCAGAAATCATTTCGTATTCAGTACGGATTTGGATGGGTTCTGTTATCCTTTCCTCTTTTTTAGAGGAAGCAGGAGAGGAGGGATGACTAAAATGCAGGGATAGATTGTCCCATTCTGTGGGAATTGAAAACCTTTTTATTGAAACGATTTTATTGGCGCTAAAAACCAATTCAAAGCTTCAAAAGCCGAGTCGAATAGTGGAATGGAAACTGGCATTGGGCCAATGTTAGTTAGCATTGGCAATCATGTTAAGTACGTTAACTTATGTATAGAATGAAATGAAAGGGAGTTAGGGAGGCACATTGGCATCACATCATCAGATCAGAGTATAAGAAATTAGAACAACAATTATAATTGTTTTGTTATGTTTACATGTAATTTACATAACTTTGGCCTTTGTTTTAAAACATTTTTTTTTGTTTGCAGATGACATCCGATCAACAGTTACAGCCTTTGAATTTTTATATGCCTTGCATCTACTGGCATGATCGGGAGGGAATTCTTTCAATTGATATTCTACAGCAAAAGTCGGACTGCACGACTAACTCAACTCCAATGTACAAAGTAGCAACAGCCAGCATGCAAAAAGAGATCCGGGTCTGGAACTTCAGCTTCCAGCAACAGACTGTGGCATCAAAACCGACTAAGTCAGACGCACGCGCCACTGTCCCATTGTCTGAAGCTGTGCCAATTCCAGTTGTCGAGGCGCCGAAAGTTGATTCATCGGCTCAACAGGTGGGGAGGGGTCAGCAAATAAGACATGCGTAGACCATAGAAGCAAATCGGTTTGGGAGGGGAAGTCTTACTTTTTAACCGAAAGTTCGATGACAATTAAATTATGATCTTATGTCCGGCATAAAAATTATAATTCATATCTATTCTGGCAAATTGCCCATGTGTCGGCTCTCGATAGACCTTTATGGGGTCTAGTTTGGTGTTTTATACCAGATGGTTTTTATTGTTCGTTATTTTTCTTTTGGGTTATATTTTAAAATTGATTTTTTTGGACACTATATTTAAAAATTAATAAAGATTGATGACGACGACAGCATCATGTTTCTTGAGAATCCGGAAAAAGAAAATGCTGTCAAATCGCAGGATGATATAAAAATGAATGAAGCAGAACCTGAGATTGAAGAGATTAAAGATGAAGAGATGAAAGAACATGCGCAGGGAACCAGTAATGAACCGCAGTGTAAATAATTATCTTTTGGAACCAATATTTTTATATTTCCATTCATTCTTTCAGTTCCACAACAGTCACTTTCGGTTGAATTTTTGTCCAATCTCGAAGGTCACAGGATAACTACAAATGTTGTCAAGTTTTCTCCCAATGGTAAATTAGCAAGGTTCTATTAAGAAATGAATACCAGGATGGGGCCGTTGGGGGCGGGGAATGTGTGAGGCCTAGGGCCGGCTTCGCCGATAAGCAAAAGAAAAGTATTAGAAAAAATAAGTTGGCATATCCTTAACAGTAATTAATATGGGCATTATAAAAAAGACAACATTTTTTCTTTCGCAAATTTGATTTCAGGCTTTTACATTGCCTCTGGTGACGCGGATGGTTGTATTATTGTGTGGAAACAGGAACAAACTTGTGCTGAAGTTAAAACTGGTGAAGAGCACATGGAGAAGGATGTTCTGGCATGGAAGCCTGAAAATGCGGGAAGGGAGGATCAGCAGCAGCAGCAGACGAGTCGGAAGAAAGGCGATCCCGAAATGGACATTCCGCCGAACAAAGAGAACTGGGTACGCGCATACCGTACAGTGATCCGCCATGATGGAGACGTCACCGGACTGTGCTGGTCGCCCGATTCCCAATTCATTGCATCTGTCTCAATGGATGATTCTTTGATGTTGCATCGCGCAGACAATGGTAAACAGTAACGAATAAAAATTTTGTTAGAAATGTGAACAAACAGTCCGAAAAAATTAACTAGCTTAAAGTTAACCATAATTGTTTTAAAGACATCGAAAGTGTTTTGCTTAAGGAAAGCGTATTTGGAAGGTCCCTTCATTTCGACACTTCGCCAATGGAATTGTCTGGGATCCGCGCGGCAAGTATTTGCTTACATTGTCCACTGATCGTCGAATGGACATTGTGGATGTTCTGAAGGGACATCGTCTTCGGTGCTGTCACCAGGTCGAGTTGCCCGCCACTTCTCTTCCTTCATCGGACGGAGTCGAAATTGCTCAACAAGTTGGAAGCATCTTCAAACTGATTGAAATTCGAATTTATTTTTTTAGCTGTATAAAGTCTTCCATGATGACCAATTGCCTTCTTTCCAGCGCGGAATTGATTTTTCCCCATGTGGAGGAGTTGTTTTTGCGCCAGGTTATTGTGTCTAACAATAACAAGCTTATAAGTTTTCTGGGACAATTCCGATTTTTTAGCTGTACACCTCGAAGTTGGACCCAATAATGTTTACGGGACATTCGCATTTATGCGTCAAGATCTTGCAATTTGTCGCCCAGCGGTGCTGTTTCCAACTATTAAGCCGACTATACAAGCGAAATGTTCTCCTATTCTTTACGAACTTTTCGATGGACCAAACTTTTTGGGGTAAGTACAGCCCCAAAGCCCACTGAACAATAAATACCATGGTTTGATAGTGGTTTGACTATTGAAGGTGCAGGGACAGAAGCTCAGAAGTACAATATTATTATGGAAACATGAATATTTATTTTCCGATTTAGCCATGCCAATGATGTTACGAAAATAACAGATAAAAAGCATTATTTTTGATATATTTGATAATTTTCATGTAGACTTTCATGTTTGCTATAGGGGCACATTGCCTATGGCTTTAAAACCTCTTTATAGGCTTCCGCATCGCCTGATCTTTGCTGTGCTCTGTCGTGATTCGGTCCTCCTCTACAGCTCTCAGAGTGAATCACCTCTGGCTTACATTGAGAATATCCAATACGATAAGCTAACTTCTCTGGCCTGGACTCCCGATGGCCGAGTGTTGGTCGTCTCCTCCATGGAAGGTTTCAACTCGTTCATCACTGTGGAGACTCGAAAGTTGGGAACCCCGTGCGACCCCCAACCGGACTTTTTCAACATTGTGCAGCAGCAGCAGTCACTGAGCATTTCGCAAAACACGCCAAGGCAAAATAAGCGCAAGCTCGCAGAGTACGAGTGCAATGAGGAATAAATAAAAGTGTCTTGCCACTTCATCTTTTTATTTGTTGTCTGTATTATTTGATTATTTTGAATTTTGATTAAAAGATTGAGCAAAACATCTCACGAAAGAATAGGGATGGGGATTGACTGTGTTTTGCCATTTTAGTTTTATCAACTCCCAACTCCCATCATATTATATGTATTAAATGAAAACCACTTATCCGTCAACTTTTTGGTTGACAATTTTTTCTTAAAACCTGATATGGAAATTTTGAGAACGACAAAAAAAAATCGATACACCTTTTAAGAAGCCTGATCTTGGACAGGAATTGTAATAAGTTAGGAGGATAAGAATGTGAGGCGATGGAGCGAGAAATCAGACTCAATGGCGAGCAAAGCACAAGTGCGCACACTATCTTCGACCGCCCGAATGTGGAAGGAAGCGGAACAATTTGCTCCACCTAATAAGGGCTTGCCATTCCTAAATTACACTGTAAAATGAGCTTTAAATCCTGATGAGCTTATGCCCATGAAAAAATAGTTTAAATCCTTTGTTTATGGAGTTTATAAAACCCTTTGTTTACGACAAGCGCGTTCTAATCTCTGTTTTCAAGCGCTTTCAGGGTTCCACCTATTTATACAAAAACTTTAAAAGTGTTCCTATTTTGTGTGTTTCTAATGTAAGTGATGGCCATTTCTAAACATTTCAATAATATAGAAGTTTAATAGAACTATGTGAGAGATGAATATGTAAAAATCATGAAAGGAAATACACAACTGTAAAATTATAAATGATCACAGGATTAAGGAATGTTAAGGTTCGATAGTAGTGAATGAAATGGCTTTTGCATGTTTTGGCACATATATGGCTCATCTCGCACGCCGCCATACTTCTAAGAATTTGAGTGAATTCTGTCCGCTGGTGGACCCAATTTTGCCAGATTTTGCAAAGCCTTATCCAACCACTAAAGAACGAAAAGCGTTATTATTGGGCATGCTCACCATCTGACTATTGACTTACAATGAGTGGGGCATGCAGATGAACCTCAATCCAACAAGGCGTTGAAGTAATGCTATAAAACGCATGTTTTAAGTTTGGATGAGGAATGATTATGATTAGAGACAGGTCAAAAGTTTGATAGACAAATTCTCGAGCTATATGCGTTATTGGTAGCACAACCATACACATCATGGTGATCAACTATGTCATACGAACTATGGGATGGGAGATGTCTCCTTTTCAATTTTATTAATTTTTATTGATAAATTTTCGGATTTACGGAAGAATCTTAAGGAATTTCCTAATTGTAAGCTTACAGATAAAGAGTCGACCGTATATACTTACTTATATGTCCACAACTTACTCCTGTCTTTGATAATCCTTTCCCCAGCCCTTTACGAAAGACATTCTGATTATAGTCATCTTTGTTAGCTCATAGCTGCTGTTATAGCCCATGTTGACGCAATGGTTTAGCAACTAGATATTATATTTTACAAAATTCATTAATTTTCACTAAAAACAAATTTTTCACTCTAACTTTTGCTATATTTTTTACCGAAAAAATAACGCAAAAAGGACATCATTCTATGGTCAGTTCATTCCTGCACCTTACTTACAAGCAATAAAATTTAAGTATTACTAATCAAATACTTTCCCCCACTCTAATTTTGAATACATTAAAAAATTAAACGTCAAAGTGCTTAACTTAATTTTTTGTCAAATAATATGTTATTTATTATAATTTAATCTACAGTTATGATAAAAAAAAACACCTCTCCAAATTTGGCAGTGTCAAATATCTTCAAAGAATAGCCAGTTGTCAATTTACCTAGTGTTAAATGCATCTAAATTATTCACGGCAAAATTTCCGTCGCTTACATACTGTGGTCGGGTGAAAATCGTTAATCCTTAAAACGATAAAACATTTTACGTATTATAGAACTTATCATTAGAAGTACCAATTGCTGTTCCTAGACTGGATGAATATGGGACAGTCGCTTAGGCATTCGGCATATAATGTACCTTAAATTTCTTTGTATCAGAGAAGTAAGGAAATATTCCTCTACTTTTTAAATCCTAATTTTCTGCAAATTTTGCTAGCATATTCCATAAAAATAAGGCCTAGTTTCTGTTTAGACCCCTGTGCTAGCTATGTGCAATAAATCGGTTTGTTTTTCTCATATTTTCATTTTCATATGTTCAATATTCTTTATTAGCAACAAACCTTGGTAGGGAACATATGTGAGCTTGACACCCTTTCCGATCTGACGTCGAGTGCTCTCAACTGTTGTGTTCCTATTCACCTGCAAAATATCATTACATAAATTTTAATGGAATTTTACATTCGAGAAGAGGCCAAGAGATATTTTGTGTTGGTTACTTGAGCCGTGACTGCTAGGATCAGTGAAGCCATCAATCCGAAGAAAAAACAAATCCATTAAGTTCTTTTTTTGCATAAATGTGCCAAAAGCTCACCACACATTCGGGCGCACTGACCTTCACCTTCGGGGGAAAAATACTTTGATGACATATAAAGAAGAAACACATGATTCAATCAGAGCACTAGGTATAGGTGTACTCCCTACCCAACCCCATCTCCATCCACCTGAAATACAATCAAACCACACAGTGCCACTCCCTAGTAGCAAGCAAATTGTTTTACAAAAAAATTTCTTTTCATTTATTTCTCGAAATGAATTTTGAATTATTAATTGGTCCTAATGCATTT
>JAEHOM010000221.1:0-14334 GCA_016433075.1 Hoplolaimus columbus | reverse complement strand
TTAAGGACTTTTTTATAATGGCGGATTTTTTTTTAACGCCCATAATGGCGGTTATTTTTTTAATGACCTAGCACCGTCTTCGCGCACGAAGGGCTTCTTCGTTCCATTAGCAATTAATTGCGATAGAATAACACGAGACCATCATGCATCGTCCGTCATTTATGCATCCATCCCATATATCCCAGACCCACCTCTCCAGTCCCACCCTCACTCACTACTTTTCATTCATCAGTTCCACACTCTCTTGGTATGGTATACGGGAGCCTTCTTTCGGGTTTGCCCTTTATAAAAAAACTTACACGAATTTCAAGGATTTATATGGGGTCCATTGTCATACATCAACAGTGCAATTCACATACTAAAACTTCCTTTTCCGCATCCATTGGCTGACACATATAGTGTTTTATCTGTGTAATTTCCCTAACATCTCAAAGGGCACGGGTCGTCAGACAACAGTAACAACCAGAGGGGATGTAAATAGCACCGGACAATTAGCAAAAAGTGGTGGATGTGTGAGCTCTTTCCGCCGCTCTTCACATTAAACTAATGAGGGCATTAAACCTATCCGTTGTATCCGTCACATTTTGTCAAACTCATTTTAATGCGTACATCTCTGCTCATTCGTTTTTTCTTTTTAACAGGCTCATTTCATCACATTCATCAACAATCATCTAAAATGATCACCGGTGAGCATCGTGACGCTTTTCTGCAACAGTACGCCCGTGGCGCCAAGGTGCTCTATTCGGATGAGTTCTGCAAGCTCACGGACGAAGTGCTGGTCATCAAGAAGTTCTTCTTCGGCACTCTCCGTCCAAAGGTGGTCCTGCTGAAGGACATTCGTGTGGTCTACTTTGATGAACAACAGAACGAGAAGAAGTACTCGCACAGGCGCGTGTGGGGACGTGCACCCAACTCACTGTATTGGGCGGCCGACTTCAAAAGGTTGGTCCATTGGTGGTATAATCTGCCGATAGTCCTGACCCTGCTTGTTAAGGTGTTTGCCGGGTGTGCACAAGTCCAACCGCAGTGATGTGATCATCGACATGGAAGACGGCTTGTTGAAGGGCTTCACGGTCGCGGATGCGCAGGCCTTCCTCAGCGTTGTCCGCCTTTTTGCGCCCATTTCAACGATCATTGTGGACAACCTGGACGTTGCCTGACCGAGTGAGGGCATGCAGGCGGATGGAGGAGAACAAGACGGGTCAATTGCCATTGTTTGCCGTTTTCCAATTTGGTAAATAAATACATTTGTAAAATCGCAAAGTGAAAAGAGGTTTGAGGGGACAACAGGGATAGTAATGGAACACATGTCTGATAGTCAATCAGGAATCATCTTGGTAAAAAGGGTGGTGCTTCTTTGCTATCGATCTGATCAGCCAAACATTCCTTCCCAAAGGCGTTTGAAGAAGCCGTCCTTGGGCGGTGCGGTGACCTGATAGGTTCCATCGAACATTTCCTCATCAATTTTGGCCCTGAGCACTTCACGGATCTGAGTGAAATGGGAAGAAGTGCTTCTCTCATTTGACAGTGTCTGCTGACCTTGTTGTCCTGATTCCGGAGCACCTTGTCCAAATGACCATTTCTGGCCCTCATCTGGAACAGCTCATTCTTGAACTGGTTTCGAAGCTTGGTCTTGCAGAGCAACTGAACTTTCATCAGATCATCAGCATTATTTTTGCGCATTTACCTTGGAGGCAGCCCATTGGTTACTGCCATCCGCCAACCCGAACTTAAGACGGCCTTCTTCGCTCTGCAACAGCAATTGGCCCATCTGGTCCAACTTGGAGTCCAGCGTGCGTGAATCGAAGAATATCACGATACAGCCGGGCTGCAAATTAGAATTCAAAACAATTAGAAACTTTGAAAATTCGGGTCTGGTCAACAACACCTGCCAATTGAACTCCAGCACAAACACCGTCTTCAGGAAGGTCTCCTCGTCCAGCTTTCTGGTCCTTGTGGCCGCCTTCGCCTGGCTGTTCCCTCCCATCATCCATTTGTCCCACATCTCCCACCTTGCCAAGTGCTGCTTGAACTTGGCCATAGCCTCGTCACAGACCAGTCGCACAACGGCGCTTTTCTCCTCCATTTTGCTTCCGGATAGTTCGGCGATGAGTGTGCTGTTCGGGAACTGGTAGAGATGGTCGACAAATCCGATGATCAGGTGGCAGTCCGGTCGGGAAGTGATCGCATGACGAAGGTCCTGGCCCCGATGACACTCCTTCCCGTGCTCCCACACCGAGTCCCAGAAGCTGTCATTCTCCAACCAGTCGCCGTCAGCGTCCTTCTCCAATTTCTGTGCCTTGCTGGATGTATTTCCTGAGGGAGGGGAAATGGTTGTTCCACAGTTCAGAGTCCCGACCAATAATACCAATTACCCTTGTAATAACAGCCCAAGTTCCATGCATGGAAATGCGTGTTCCATGTGATCATTCGCGGCACAAACGACCACAGCTGCTGGGCACACAGCTGGGCTCTGTCCAGTTCAGTTGTGGACTGGGCGGAGGTCTCCTGCTGTGCCCCTTCCAATGCGTCGATGTCGTCTACAAGCGGGTCCAACTCATCGGTTGCGGGCTGTTCAGCAGTTGTTGGGGGTTCACGCGACGCCGTGAGATTGCCGCCTTCCGCTTGACGGTCGACGGCAGCGGCGGCGGATGTGTTCTTCCAAAGTTCGCCGATGTTGTCGTCCGCTTGTTGGAAATTCGAGTTTGCTGACACTCCACCAGCCAAAGTGGTGGTGCTGTTCTCCGAGGACATCTCCAGCTTCAGTGGTGTGCTGCTGCTGGTGGTGTTAGTATTGCTGCTGGCCTTCTCAGACTTCGGTGATGAAGACTCGACACGCTTCAGCAGCTCCAGAAGAACGGGGCTCAATGTGATGTTTTGGTGCACTGCTGACGACGTGTTTTTCTTGAAGTTGGTGCTACCCTTTGCGCCTTCAGTGATGTTCAGCAACAAGTCTTCTTCACCCTCTTCCCCCTCCTCCTCAGATGACAACGTGTTCTTATTGAAGTCGTTGCTTCCCATCGCGACTTCAGTGATGTTCAGCAACAACTCTTCTTCACCCTTTTCCTCCCCCTCCTCCTCTTCCTCATCTTCGTCAAAGGTCATCTCCCGGCCGTTCTGTTCCTGCTTGACCAGCGTTTCCCTCTTGTTGGTGCCTTTCCACTCTCTGAACATGGTTGGTGTTCCTTTCCTCCCATTGCCAACCACCTACCGGTCTTCCATGGCTTCTTCTTCCCGCTCATCAGCCATCTCATCAGTGCTTGTCCCGCCAATGTCCTCTAGCACAATCGCCAGGTCCTTTACCGTTTCGGTACTGTCCGGTTCCTGAAGCACACCCATGGGAAGTGCCCAGCAATGGGCAGTTGAGTAAAGGTCGAAAAGGCACAGAAGAAGGACAATCAGCCATTGGCGGGGACACATTACCACAATGCTCAATTAATTGATGGGGACAGCTCGGACTTTTTGAGATCGGACTCTAAACTGAACAAATGGAAAAAACGGAATAGGAAGGACGAAGAGGAAGAGTGAGAGCAAATGCAGAGGACAAACGTATTAGTCACCGGTAAAATGGCGGGAACAGTTCCGCCGGACACATTACACAGTTTTTTGTTTTTGGTGCTTACATACATAGTTGATGGGTGGTGATGACTGGTGCTGGACGGAATGGTGTCCACCATCCATATCCATCCACAGCAGTCCATCCGCCAAATGATGAATTAGCATCCCTAGTGTGGTTGGTGTGAAAGGCCAAATCATCATCCATCGTTTTTCCGGGAAAGTTAATGTTTGGGGAAAAAGCAAATTTGTATTGATCAGTGAACATCGGGATCTGTTTGGCCGACGGGTTCGGGTTCGACCAATTTTCAGAAAGCGGTTCTGGCCCAGTGCTTCTCCTCCAGCAGATGTCCGTTCTTCCCCTCCACCTCCGCCAGCATCATCCATTCTCCGCCTCCGTCTCCCCCGTTGAGCTCCTTGCGGCGCTTCCTCAGTCCTCCGCCAATGGTCCATCCTTCTTCCTGTCCGTTCTCCATCCCATTCGCGTGCGCTTTCGTTGAGATAGCCGCCAGCGTAAGTGCGGACACGATCAGAGTTGGCCGTCGGTTGGTCGCGTGTGCTGCTGAGCTTGGCTGGTGCTGTCGGGTCTTGCTTTGCCACCAACTCTTCTCAATGCGCTTGGCAAGCCGAGGCGGTCCTGGGAGGGATGGGGAAGAGGGAGGGTGTGCTCATCACAGGCTTGTGAGTAGGTGGTTTGCTCACCATCGCTTGGCGCGAACACATCCGCTTCGCCGGACTGTTGCGATCCGGACTGTTGCCAGCCCGCGCGCTTTTGGTTCGTGCGTATTTGTCGTGCGATTGACATCAGATGCGTCGGGTTGGTGGCGGTGAGTACCAACGCGCGGAAATGGGAATTTTGTCAAAAAAGTGTTCACAAAACAAAACTCGCCGTCGTGTGCGCCACTTCCGATGCAGTCGCCGGGCCTTGGCATCGACAAGCAGTTCGCAGACGAACACGAGCATGGCGAAGGAGAAGCCGATCATGGCGATCAGGAAGATGCCGAAGGTGGACACGATGTCCAGCGAGCGGGATGCGTCCCTGACTAGCGAGTTGTCGTCGCCGCTGGTCCTGTACTCCTCCACCATCTCGCCGTCATGGTCGGCCCGGCGCTTGCACTTTGGGATGTTTCCCGTTTGGAAATCGTGGAAGAAGTACTGTAAAGTCCTTTACAGGTAATGGAGTACCCGGGACCCATTTGAGTGTGACCTTCTCATAGGTACGTCGGATGAATGCCTGGTTGTTCTGGATTGCCCTGTTCCACTCGCGCAACATGGTACTGTTCCGGGAGAAGAGGAAGAAGGTGGAGATCTGGTTGTTATCTGAAGGGCCATGCCTTTGGTTACAGTATGCTATTGTACGGTATTTAAGGACCGTCTTCAAAGTAGAAGAAGTCACAGCGCTCCTTGCTCAGCTGTTTAAATTTGCAAATTTTTTATCTCAGGGTTCCAGGGCGCTCAGGGCGCTGGACTACCTGGTAAGCCAGGCTGTACTGCTTGGTGGGCAGAATATAGCCTCCCCTAAACATCATTCAGAAGGTAAAAGTTCCCAAATTTGACAATTCTGTCAGATTTGATTTTTAATCAAATATTATATTTTTGCAAATTAACGCAACTGTTCCACGTAGTCCAGCGCATGGCTGACATTCTCCACAACAATGATCGGATTGTGCTTGATCGCATCAGCAAGGTTGCGCATCTGGTCAAGTTGATCACACATGTACAACACCATAATAGTTAATGCACTTACAGAACTGATGTTGGTGTGGGTCAGTGTCTCGTAGAAGCTGTTGGGAAGGAGAACACTGTACTGTGTTGTAACCACATTATGGTAAGCCAAACGTGTTGTCCTTGTCCAGATGGTGTTTGTCCATTACAAGGCTATAAGTGCCCGTCCGGACCTGGTAAGAATTTACTTAGTTTTGAAAGGGTGGGAAAAATGATTTTAGTAAATATGTCTTATGGCTTAGGATCATTACCAGATGCACCATCTCCTTATAAGAGTCCCATGGACTCGGGTTCTGGCCTCGGATCAGCGCGGACAGCAGCACGGCCGTGTACAGTTGCGTGAACAGAGTCGCTTGGACGAGTGCGTAGATGAGGAAGGACAGGTTGCCTGAGGGGACATTGATCGCGGGAATGGTTCGAGAATGGATGGCCAGCAGGGCAATAGTACCGGACTGAAGCAGGAATGGAGTTTGGAACTCGGTGGCCTGGTGGATTTGGAGCCGAAGGTACTGCCACATTTTCTGGAATGAACTCTCCCACTTGTGAAAAGTGGGATTTTCCCAAAATCCCACTTTCTTCAAAATTTTTCCCAAAATTTTCCCAAAGTGGGAATTTTCCCAAAATCCCTCTGGTCCCACGCACCTCCAGCGGTGAGTAGGTGGACCGGAGGCTGAGACGGTACTCAATGTTGGACACCAGTGATGCAAGCCCGCATTGGATGGCCAGCGAGAACAGCAGCAGGGCCCACAGCTTGGGCTCGTAGGGCAAAAAGGCGTTCCACAGCGCCAATGAGATGCTCTTCCGTTGCGGCTTGGTGAGGGATTTTTAGGAGGGGCTCAATATGCATGCATATACAGTATATTTCTGTATTCTTACTGTATTCGCATTGTATTTGTTACCTTGGTTATGTACATGTCGCGGACCTAAAGATGGAAACAGTACTGGACCAGTTGGAGATGAACACGCTTACCCCGGTGACCGGGTGAGAGAAGTCAAAGTACTTTTCTTTCTGCTGGCTGAACGGGTACAGTGTGCACACAGTGTCCGCCTTGCCCTCCTGCAGGATGCCCAGCACTCCCGTCCAATTTCCATCATTCTGAATTTGTTCAGGTCTGGTATTATGCCTATCCAAAAAACACAGACATTGCGACCCCAGTTGACATTGCCGATGCTGGACCTGAAGACAAAAGTGTGAACAATTCTGTCAAATAATGGAAAGGATGGATAAAAGGAGTTAGTTTGATTCAAACTTGGCACCTTCTGGCATTATGTCGGTGTCAATTTTATTTTGGGAAAATGACTACCGACAGACCCGATGATCAGTGGCTCAATTTGCAGATTCAGGTAGTCGGCGAGCATCTTCACGACCTTTTGTGAAGGGAATGCAAAGCGTTGAAAGGATGCCGAATCGGACCGAGGACCGAACTGACTTCGACAAGCCAACCGGGAAAGGGACAGTCCATGTTGGGCACAAGCACCGGAAATGTGTTGCAAGTGGTGAACGCATCCGGCGGATTCTTGGCGAACACCACGCGGATCACACCGGCAAATGAATGGAAATTATTATCGTTTTTTTTTAATAAATAAAATCCCACCTTTGGGCACCTTCTTCGTGTAAGAGGAGTAGAAGCCCATCCCTTTTGAGCAGACTACACAAAAACACTCGGAAGGCTGACGAGGTGCCTTATTAACAACCACCAAATGCTATGGACAAGTAAAAGGTATGGGCTGACAACCGACCAGCGAGTCCGAATGCACTTATTGTGAGAGGTATCATCTGTCCGTCCAGCATAATACCATCACATCCGCTGGGAATGGGAGGAAGGGGAGGGAACGGGGACCCGCGGGAATGAATGTTTTTGTTGTTTGTTGGTCATGTCCGCCTTTTTTGCCTTTTTCCATCCATAAAAGCCTTGGGGAGTGGTGTTGAATGGGTCCGATGGGTGGTGGTGGGCCTCTCCCCCCCCTCACCTCATACCAAACAAATGCACTTCCTCTTTTTGACAACCCACGTAAAGGTGGGGGGGGGGGAGGTGGCTGGGCAGAGGTTATGTCCAATGTCCCATTTCACAAAAAGCCTTTGCCGACGGTTACTCGACAACAAACGGAAAACAAATGTTGCCCCGTTATAGCTCGATGTTGCCCCGTTATAACTCACAGGTTCGGATGCTTCAAATATGGAATATGGCACAAAAATATTAGAAAAATTTTGGTTTGCGACAAATCGAATCAATTTTAACTCAGTCTTGATCGATCTTCTTGATCAATCGGTATCTCGCATTGCAACTTTGTATGAGCTAAGTACGTCATCCGCGATCGGCGGCAGAACCAACAGGTTATTGGCGAGAGCGACAAGGAAAATCGCCGTGCGAGCGAGCTGATCCGCGCATAACATCGCCAGCAACCGATCAGTTCACCAACCACCGATCAGATCACCCAACCAGCCCCTCCTCTCACACTTTTTCTAGCCAACTCTACTCTGATCTGATTCTCCTTCTGCTCCTTCACCCAAATGTCTTTGTCGGTTGGCATTTGCCTTTTCCTCTTTTTCACCGCCTCTTTTGCCGAAGAGGTCATCCGTAAGAGGGCGTCTTCGGATGCGGCACAAGTGTAAGTACTGCTCCGCAACCGTGTGTGTTCTCCTTATTCATTGCCCACCCACTTCAGATGCCGGCATGGTGAGCCGGAGATCAACTTTGGGCTTGGCCACGGCTGCGAGTTCATATTTGGCACCTTTTTGTGCAACCTGCACTGCACCAGTGGGCTACTGAAGGAACAGCGCTACACTACCGGCCTGTGCAAGCTGTTCGACCCGAACTGTTACTGCAAGTGCTGATGAGCATGGTTATTCGGCAGGGGGATTCGAACTTTTGACTTTTTCCCGCTTATTAAGATGACCAAAATGAAAAAAATAAAATAAATAAATTTTTATTCGAATAAAACTTTGGAAGACCTGTGATGAATAAGGGAGAGAAGGGGTGAGGAATGATGAGATGGGTGGACGGACGAGGAGAGCACTCGGAGTTCTTTTCGGCAGCGGAAGCCTTCTTCTAGACCTGGAACACTGCGCAGCCCATCGCCTGACGGGAAAAGCGGTCATTCCAGGAACAAACGGGTCACCTCCCTCTCCCCCTCCCCCCCCTTCTCGCACATTGTGTCCCTCCACACAAAAGGCGGTGGTGGAATCGGCCGCAAAAGACAGCGACGGGGACTGCGCACAAAGCACAATGTAATGGCCATCGGCGCCCAATTTGGCGCGCAGCTCCGAATGGATGGCGGCCTTGGAGCCAGCCGGGTCGCCCACCACCAAATTCTGAACATAAGTTCGAACTCATCAGAGGGACACAGCATTTTAATGGAAATGTCTGCAAATACCAAATACCCTTTATGACTCACAGCCCTCCCTCCTATTCCAAACCACAACTCCCCACCAACCGACCTTAAGAATGATCGCGCGCAGTTGCGGATTATTGCAATGCCTTTGGCCGTCGTTGATGGCACCTGTGCTGCCGGACTCCACAGCTCCGCGTTTCTTGCGCTTTCCGCAACAGTTGCAGGGTGTGCATGGCAGCGAAATTTGGGGAAAGCACAGGGAAGGAAGCTTAAGGGACGGAATGAATGAGGCAGGTCGGTAAGAGAACATGCCCGACATGCCCGAACTGACCGCGATTGGTGGCAATTGGGGCAGACAAGGCTGTGGCACGCATGGGCCTAGGAAGGTAGTAGGAAGGGAGAAAGGAAAGGAGATCAAGATAAATAGTGCTTCAAAAGATTTTTTGAAAAAAAACCGGCATCACCAAAAATCGATATATATCGATTTCAGAAAATTTCGAAAAATTACAAATCCAAAAACTCGCCATAAAATTGGATTTCATTTTTATCGCAAATTCAAAATTGTTTTTTTCGCAAAAAGGCGTGGATTTCCAAGAATCTACTGCTGTGCAGTTTTGGTTTTTTCTATCAATTTCTTCTGAACGAGTCCCAAACTCACATCCACAACCCCGCCTTCCCCTCAGGCGATAAGCATCGGCTCCTTCATAATATGCACAGAAGGCATGGAGCCGGTTCAGTGTGTTTGTTCAGACCAATCTTCTGGGAGAGGAAACTGATCAGACTGGTTACCACCCGCGCGGATGTCCAATTGTTCCCAGACATTGGTAACATGAGCACCACCCAGTTCCCATGTCCCCTTCTCTCCTCCCATAATAATAATAATACTTAGGACAACTTTTCGGTTGCTTGTTCTTACAATGCAAGTTTTTTTAGGCAACCATCGAGCTTCCGCCTTCCATCAGAATCCATCAGGCAAGCCGGAAAGGGGGAGGGGGAAGGGAAGGGAATGGTCACTGGTCACCGTTCACCAGCGACCAAGTGACTTATGTATTGCTTTTTAGCTGTTTGTTTCCGGTTGTTCTGAGAAGAAAGTGCTTCTGCACCAAGCAGGTTCGTTCACCTTCGCGCGGGAAAGATGTCTTTCGCCCAATTGCAATTTTTTGCTTGCCGAACAAAGGAAGGACCGACTCTGTGCGGATTGTGCTTCCGAATTGTGCACTGCTGCCCGATGACCACTCTCTCCCTCTTTTTGCACACAAAATTGGAGTGGGAGGGGAAGGGAAGGGCAGGGTCAATGTGAACGTGCTGAACTTTGCGTTGTTAGTTTGAAGATGGAAAATCAAATTGATATGTGTACATTGAAAAAGGCAATAATCACAAACGGATCAGGCACGTGGTCGTTAATTATCATTGGCATTGTTAGTTCACCATTTCCCTGACCTTTCCCTGCAGACCCTTCGGCAGCACCAGTGCCTTTGGCTGCTCCCAGGGGAACTCCCGGTTGCCAAAGTGTCCATTCTCAGCCGTCCTCTGGTAGATTGGACGGGTCAGCCCCAGTTGCCTAATGAGACATTGAATGCATACGGTATAATACTTACGGTTCAAATACTTACTTGATGATGGCCCCTGGACGGAGATCAAAGTTGGCCTCGACAACCTCGAGCAGCTCCTGTTCACTGATCGGCGATGTGCCAAAGTGGGAGACCATTATCTGGAAATACGGACGGATGAGCTCCTCAAAAGTTGCTCTGAACGTACCGAAAGGGGCTCCACCACGCCGATTGCATATGAGATCTGAACCAGACAACGGCGGCACAAGCCCTTAAGCGAAGATTGATCAGACTCTTTTGTTTGATGATCAGAGACTATAAGCACTCACTGCGTTGACCAGACTCTTGGCCACCCAACGTGCCGCGTAGGCCCCGGATCTGTCCACTTTGGTCGGGTCCTTGCCCGAGAAGGCGCCTCCGCCGTGGGCACCCCATCCTCCGTAGGTATCCACTATGATCTTCCGCCCAGTCAGTCCGGCATCTCCCATTGGGCCACCGATGCAGAAAGAACCGCAGGGGTTCAAGTGCAATTTGGTGTCCCGGTACAGATGAGCAGGGACCACCTGGAGAGGACTTTAGATGAACGCACATCAAAAGCGAGCAGTACAAATAAACGGGCAAAAGGAGCACAAAGCAGGAAAAAACAAACCTCCTTAATGACCAGGTCGACAAGCTGCCTTCTGATCTGGTCCAGGCTGACCTCGGGCGAGTGCTGCACGGACATCACCACTGTGTGCACTCGAATCGGCACACAAGCACCGTTGTCGTACGCGTATTCGATGGTCACTTGTGACTTGGAGTCCGGACGAGCCCACGAAAACACGCCGCTCCTCCGCAACTCATGAAAACGGGCATTCAGCTTGTGCGAGAGTAATAGGGTCAACGGCATTGCTTCAGGGCTTTCATCGGATGCGTAGCCGAACATAATACCCTGAAGAAGATTATGTACCGATGATTAGCACGTCACAGTATTGTTTAATATGGGGAATAGCAAATTGGGGCAATTCTGAAAGTTGAGTTCGACTTTTATTCAGACTTCAGACTTGAAGCTCATTTTGTTGTGTGACTCATACAAAAGAAATCGGACCACAGGACTTTACAACTCGGGAACCTGACAACCCCAATTTAAAGCAAAGCGTATGTACCTGATCTCCTGCGCCCAAGTTCTCCAGCTCTCGGTCCACATGAACGCCAGCCGCTATCTCGGGCGACTGCTTTTTAAGCCCCACAAGCACACTGCACGTTTTGTAGTCGAACCCTGAAATTCGACTGTTCCGCCAGGGAATTGCGTTCGCCCCCATCAATTACCTTTACTCGAGTCGTCGTAGCCAATTTTGCGGATGGTCTCCCGGACCACGGCCTGGTAGTCCACCGTCGCGGTAGAAGTGATCTCGCCGCAAACCACAACCAATCCGGTATTTGTCAACACCTCTATGCCGGGGAACTCGATAAAGTACCGGTCCCTCCCATTGGATGACCTTCCCAACCTTACCGCAAGCGACTTTCGCCGCAGGGTCCAACTCCAAGTGCGCATCCAGAATGGCATCCGATATCTAAAGGAGGGAGGGGGTGATCTACCCACTGATCAGTCAGGCTCACTCAGTCTTCGAGCATTTCAATTTTTGTATATTTTGTACGTCAAAGGTTTTTGGTCGGTCTATGACTATACGCACTGACTATATGTCCCTATATTTTTTACACTTGGAAAACTCAATTTTTTATTTATCTCACTATAAAGCACAAAATACAACGCTTGTCGTCCAAATCTGAAGGGATGTTTTTGTTTTCGATTTTTGGCGATTAAATCAAAGATTACTTCTCGCGTGCAGTTACGTGTTTACTGTTATCAGTTATAAGATGATATCAGTTTATGCTATTGGGATGCAATATTAGCGCAGAAAATGATATTTGCCCTGCTGGTTGCGTGCCCATGACTGATCTGACAGGTGTGTGAGAGACTACACTAAACACTACCTGATCGCACATCTTGTCCGGATGCCCTTCGCCCACTGATTCTGATGTGAACAGAAAGGTGCCGATGTGTTTGTTGGTGCCGTTCTCACCCGCCTTCACCGCATCTTCCACCGTCGATCCGACGTTCATCATCCGTCCGTTTTGATGCGGAAACGCAAGCGGAGTCGCGGTTGAATCCTTTGGAGTGCGCGAAAAACAGCTTGTAATTGAACCCATTCCTATAATATCAGGTAATGCAGCTTTTTTATGCATTGACCTAGATCAATGCATAAAAAAAAGTTATGTTTTGTTTTTTTGGCAAACTTTTTCTAAGTTATTTAAAGGAACCTTAGCATATTTGATACATCGTGTAGCCCAGGGCCCGTAACCATAAGAAGGTGGTATGGTAATGGTTAAATATCATTGTACCCATATAGAATCAAGCCTGCTCCTCAATTTTTGCTCATCAATCATCAATTTTTTTTAAAGAAATTTCGGCTCTCCTTTAAGAAGCCCGCCCCCCCCCATCAAAAATACCTATGTGAGCGGCTACCACAGACCCAGCAAAACCCGCGGATTAACGTTTGGTTTTTTTTGACACGTACGTGCAACTACGTGCTTTTGTTAATAATCGTTTGTTAATAATCGGATTAACGTTTGTTTTTTTTGACACGTACGTGCAACTACGTGCTTTTGTTAATATTCCGCGGGTTTTGCTCGGTCTGGGGTAGCCGTCCACATAGAGTTTCATTTGAGTTTCACGTAGGATCATGCCACGTCAAATGTGAAAAACGCATCAAAAAAACGTGGGATGGCATCACTGCAGAGGAGTAGACAGGGCAAAGATGGGCGAGAAGGGGGTCGACGCCCCCCACCCTCAACATTCCCAGGATCCTTTCGTAAAAACCGAAAATTCACCACTCAAAAATTTTGTATCGGCCCTACTTCGATTTTTCCTGTGCAACTTATGACCAGTGCAGTGCATCGGCGATTTTCGGCTCTGACTCCGGACTCCGACTTTTTCAAATTTCTTCCGGGCTCCGGAGCCGATGTCGGCTCCGACTTTGGAGCCGCTCCGGAGCCGGCTCCGGCTCTGTTAAGAAAAATTTTTCCTTATATAATGTAAAATTAAAGATTTTGAACTTTTATGGTTCATCGCATTTATTTTTCATCATAAAAATAGGGAAAAATTCATTTTTGGGCCTATAAAACTTTGTATATTCCAAAAAAACAAAAGTTTGAAGAAAATTTTTCGAAAAATTAAAAATTAGTGTGTTTATAGCAAATTTTTGGCTTTTTTTCCTGAGCCGGCTCTGGATTTGGGCGGCTCCGGCTGCCCAAATTCTCTGCTCCAGGCTCCGGCTTTTCTGAATTACAGTAGGCACAGCACTCTGCTTATGACTCCTTCGTACGACTGTCGGTCGACCTTCCCTCCTTGTCCACGTATGAGACCGCTCAATTGTAGCTCCTTACACCAGGCTCATAACCAAAAATTTAGTGGAAACATTTTTTGAAAATTTTCCGCCGTGCCTTCTGCGCGCCGACTTTTTTGCTCATCGACCACCTTGAAAAAGTACTTAATTCCCAAAACCGCATTTTTAAGCGCGAGTCAACAGCTTTGGCCAATCCAATTTTTTCACTATTTTATGACACGAATGCGTGCAAAAGCCGAAAGATATAATCTACTGAGGTGCCAAATTGTCGAGCGTAGACGAGCGTAAATTGTCGAGCCCAACCCGTTTTCGTTACGTCGTGTAGGGAACAATCCCAAAAGCGTGCAGAAATCAGTGTAAAGTCACTAAAAATTATTGGTTTACCTAAATGTTTATTTATTCGCACAAGTGGGCAAAAACATAGTTATTTAAATATCCGAGACCGTAAACATTATTCCGATCACCTCTACCCTTTTTGTCTAAGGCTATTTTTTGCTCACAACTTTTTAATGCCTTTGTTGGAGTAAATAGACCCAAATTTGCGTAAAAAGTAGTTTTTAATCTTTTTGGCAGCCGTGGATGCCGATAGCGCCGCCTGAGAAAATTTTGAAAGCAAACCATCTTTCTTTGCTAGCAAGGAAAATGACCAAATTTTGTTGATTTTCTAAAATTTTTTATTTCCCCTCGACCTCCCGACCCCGTCCGTCGTGCGTCTCATTACGCCGACCCCCTTGCACAACTATCCTTTGCTACTAATTTTTTAAACATTTTTTCCTAAGTTACTC
>JAEHOM010000220.1:0-14357 GCA_016433075.1 Hoplolaimus columbus | reverse complement strand
CTCAATACATAAGTCCATATATGGCCAAAAAAATACCTCGAAATGCGGATAATGGAAGGCGAATTAGCAGCGCAAAGAATCAGCGCACCGATGGCCCAAATCAGTTTGCCGATGAAGATGCGATCCTGTCCTGCACCCCAACTGGGATCTCCAACAAATTGATCAAAGGAGTGAAGCAAAGGGAAAACAAACTGGGCAGCCTGCAGAATTGAAGCACAAAAGTATAAGGGTGGTGGAATTTCACAAGTAAAAATTGAAAACTCACTCTATTAAATTTTTAGGTAACAGTGTACTCAAATTGAGATCAGCCAGTTCACTAATTACATTTAATTGACCAATTAGCTTAAATTAATTGATGCGCCATTTTTTTCCAATTAATAGGTTCAATAATTTATTGGTCCTGAAGTCGGTCTTTAACTCAAATGCGTTCATCTTTAGATAAATCTTATTATTATTAGTATGCTGAATTTCTCGGTCTTTACCTCAAATCCATTCATTTTTAGATAAACCCTATTTATTAGTATGTTGAATTTCTTCTTTTTTATAAAATACTAAATTTTTTAAATTTCTTATACTTACCACTCTTGAAAAACCACTCTCGCGATACACCGTCTCCTGTTGTTTGGCATCTAACTTGGCCGATCGCCAAATGATCTTGGGTCCTTTGCGCTGCTCTTCCGATGTTGTTGCAATTGCTTCACTAGTGGAAGAGTCCTTCTGAGCATTGGCATTTGACAATCAATAAAAAAAAATCGATAAAATCATTAAGGCGCCCAAACCTCTTCCGCGGTTATCATCGGCTTCTTTTCGTTCTGCTTTCCACCTTCTTCTCCATTGGACAACAGTTTGGCTGCGTTGACAATTGCTGCGAGCAATGTGTAACGGTGCGAAAATGGACATGAACGGGAGGAAAGCATCCGGCTTGCATGAGACACCAATTCGGGTCGAGAAGCCAACACCAGCTTTAGGATGTCGTCACGGTACTCCTGAAAATTAATGTCAGGCATAAATTAACTAACTTTTGCTTAATTTTTATAATCGCACAGGTAATTAAACGAATCATGTTTAACTCATCATATGACAACAAAACAAAATGCGGCACTGCATTCCGAATAGATTGTATAGAACATTTTTGTACTTTTGCGTTACAATGTTTGAGTCGAAAATTCAAAACTAAATGCTGAATTCAAAAAAAAAGCATTGATTTATAAGGGTTTTCGTTTCATTGTCAATCTACCTCTCTGCTTATTTTAAGGTCTATCGAATTCAAATCAGACTAAACCAGTTTGAAATTAAGATAATTAAAGTCATAGTCATTATTTAAAGATTTCTCAAAATGTTCATTTACAAAATATGAAATTGAGAACCGAAAAGTGGGCAATGTTGAAGCGGTTTTCCAGCGAGACGGCCAGATCAAGCAGTTCAGGAGCCAAAGTATCCCACCCGAGCGCACGTCTGCGCAATAGAAGCGGAACGGCACGCAGTGCGGCTGCCCACCGCTGCCAGTCCTGCTTCTCGTCGTGGATTAATTCCATGCAATCACGCAAATAAACCGGTCCCCGGTGAGCTGAAAGTGTATGAATAGATACACAAATTGAAATTACAAACATATGGTTGGTATAAGAGATTAATAAAAGAAGACAAGGAAGAGAGGAAATAGAAAAATTATCAGGGATTTAAGTTTTTGCAAAAACTGTTTGCATAAAACTTACTTTTATCAAGAGTGTGGGTCAGAATAATGGAATGGTCTCGATTTTTCAGTCTCTAATAAATTTATGTCTCATCTCTCATTGTTAGGGAAAAATTTGACGACCATCAATTTTTCGTCCGAAAAACTTGAAATTTTTCTTTCTACCGGTTTTTAATTATTGACCTGTTTGATGAGCAGCTGCTGTTTCGTCATCACTGTCTTCTTCAAGAAAGCCATCTTCGCCATCACCATCCGATGATCCCTTCTCAATGTTGTCTTCCTCCTCGTCATCATCATCGCTGTCCAAAATGGCAACCCGCACATCCACAGATTTTTTGCGATCAGATACCGCCTTTTCTGGCCGCTTTTGTGGAGCTAAAAATAAGATAGACATTTTTATTCTATCGGTTGAATATTTTAATGGTATTAACACTGTAGTTTGTCCAAAGCTCCAAAGAGAGGACCCCATATACATAGTCTGTGAAACACAATTTGCCTCCCTCCCCATTATAGTAATCCATTTCTGATACACTCTGTCAGAAAAGCAAAAAAAAAGACACAAAATAAATAAAAAGAATGATAAAAAGAGGAGAAAAAAAGATGTTTAAAAGATGTTTTCAATTATAATCATTAGAAGCAATATGAAAAGAACGAGGAATGAAAAGAGGCGAGCAGATATTTAGGATGGATAATCCTACTAAACATAAAAGAAACAGAATGGAGCTGGAGTTATCAAATACTTTTTGCCATAAATGTTGCATTGAAGCGATTCTTTGCAACTTTGCATGATATAAAAAATGTATGTCTAACTATTAACTAACAGATGTCTTGTTTCTTTTCCCAGTCAGCAGTCAGTATTTTTAACATTGGTAAAAAATCTAACAATACTTCGCTTCGATACATCTTTTTTTGAAATCACTTCATCAACCGAATGTTTTACTTTAGTATTTAGCAGCTCGTACCACTTTTGTCATTGTCGACAATGATCAACAGCCTCTGGAATTCCTGCAACACGGGGTCACTGTCCACGTAATTGAACTGGGGCGCAGAGGGATATTCAAAAAGTGCGAACAGCTGCTCCGCCATGAACATGCCAATCTGGCGTCGGGAGCGATCTATTAATTGGTTATAGATGAATGGAGAAGGTGGCAAAGGAAATCAACCTGCCACATCGATCATTTGAGGAACAACAGGCACCAGCGAGTAAATCAGCTCATCGCGCATTTTCTGTCTCTGTTCAGAACTTAAGGAATGGAACCTTCATTGTTCCCGGAACAAATACCCAACTGGTGTCAAGTGGCAACTCTTCCTGCTCCGATAATTTTTTGCCAAATTTTTGAGAAAAAAGGCATTATCGAAATTGTCACCCATGCTATTCACAGGAACGATCACACGCTGATGATCGATTATCGGTTTTAATTTTAAATTTTTGTACCTGATGTGACGCGCAAAATCCACGATGGTTAGCGACAATTGGAAGTGGTTGTGCAACGCGACCATCTCCGCAATTTTGCACTGATCAATAAACTGCTGAATAAGCGAACGAAATGCAGTGACAAGCAGTTCCGGTTCCTATACAAAAGCAACAAAAAATTTTAAGAAAATTCCATTTTGTGTCGACCTCCTCCCACCTTGCTTGCCAACAGTTCAGCCACCTTCTCCGCATTCCTAAGCTGGCGATGTGCGGAGCTGTCCGATGAGGACTGCGATTGTAGAACCGCTTTTCCCGCCAAAATTGTTCGCAGTTGCTGATCGGAGTGGAGACAATTGGAGAAGAGAAGCTGAACATAGAAACGGAAAGTTACGTTGCACTTGGCATTTTTATATGCTTTTGTTTTTGACCAAATAATATTGATAGCATGGATTTAAAAAAAGCGATAGATCCTATATCCTGTTGAAAAAAGTATTTTTGAAAATTGGAAAAAAAAATTTAACACTTCTCTTCCATCCATTCCTTCTTTTTCCATCATTCTCAATCGCTCGGTCTTCCTTCCCCATTCCCATGGGTAATCGGGTGATAAACAATTTCTGAAGAATTGATAACCTTTGCCTTGTGCCTTTTTCAGGATCTTTGAGGGGTTTTGAAAATTTTCATCCGTTTTATACTAAAGATGAGCATCAGAGAGCAAACCTCGGGGTCTTACTTGCAACATTTGACTGTCAGGTGCCAGGGCGACCAAAGTGATGAGAAATATTTCGCGCCGACGGCGACTGCTCACAGTTTGCTGTCCAATAATTTGTGGAAGCAACGAGCGACCAAGCTCACTGTCAACAGAAAAGAGGAAGCGCCGAGTAAACTAAAGAAAAAATAGCGAATTTTGGGCTAAAAGACAAGTTGTTAAATCAATATTACGAAATAACAGTTCCCAGTGATCTTACCTTATTTTTGAGTTAAAAAATTAATATTTGAATTTTGAACTTGATATTGATAATTTTGAACAAAAAAACACCTCTCGACATCTCGCAACATGGTATCTCGTAATTAAAAAATTAGAAACTACTCAATAATGCAAGATGTTTAATCACTAAAGACTAAAGGAAAAAAGGAAAAAAACTTGTGATTTACTAAGCTTGTGAGTTGTGAAGAATGTTTCTTTGACCAAGATAACAATTTCCATAGGTGTGCAAGGTGTTCTGACCCACCCCCCCCCTATCGCGGGTCCAGATGGAAAAATCTTCGAAACTTAGGATGGGTCGTGCAAGGGTGCAAGATTGAGGTGACCCCTATGCACACCTATGCTGTTGTTCAGAGTAAGAGAAAACATAAATTGGGGAGTATTAATTACTTCAGTGTTCACCGCATTGTAATCAATCAGAATTTGCGCAAAAAGGGCTAAATTGATGGAGCGTCCAATTTTGGGTTCATCATCGGCTTGACGAAGCGCACTTAGCAAAGCCGCCAAAAGATTGTCTTCAAACATGGCGACAATTTGGCGCGCATCGCTGGTAGCTGTAGTAGTCGCACATGTTGAAGGAGTTCGTCCAACAAAATTGAACACACGATCGGAGAAGCTGGCCAATGCAAACGACATCTCATCATCCGCATAAGTCCCTTAATTTTGTTCATAAATTTGAGCAAAATAAGCACCCTCCCAATAAGTAGCAAATTCAATCAGTTCATGTGGTAAAAAGTATTTGAAAACGATAGAAAAAAGGAAAACAAATCTTCATAACAAGATGAAAAGGACCTTTTTAAAGCTTACCAATATTTAAAAATTTGAATAACAACTTTTTCTCTACATATGCTTTTCAAATATCTGATAGAGCCAATTAATTAGAAAAAAACCTTTCAAAAGCGAGTTCAACACCAATGTTTGAAGTGATTGTTCCAAAAGGCCAACAACTTTTGCGAATTTGAACGCATCGCCTGACGGGACAGAGCTCAGAAAATGTATGAGAGTAGAGAGAGTAGCGGCCGGAAAGGGGGAACGGAGAAGAAGGGAATCTCTGAAAAATGAATGAATTGGAATTATGAAATTTCAGATAAGCAAGTATCAGGAAAAAAGGAAATGGGGGTTTTAGCAAAAAAGATCATCGCTTTTAAAAACACTTATGGGCAATCAGAAAAAAATTCGGAGACAGAATTTCTTTAGTGTATTTTAACCCGAAATTCTGTTTTTTAAGAGCGTATTTTCGATTCTTATGAAATTTTAACGAATTTCCTCGAAACAAAATCTTACCTTTCCCTCATCTGATTGCCATATATTCGAGCGTTATTGCAATGATTTTAAATCAAAAAATCGAAGTTATATTTCTTATAAGTTCTCTGACAAGATGCAAAAACACAAAACCGTCTTACAAAACTCAAACGATTTACTTACTCGTAAAAAGTGCTAAAATCGCGCTCAGTGATCAGGCCAAACAACGGTTGCGATAACTTGTTCAAAAAAACGTTTGTTAAAAGGCGAAACTCGGGCTCATTGAGTTGCGTTGAGATCTGATAGACTGATAGATCAGAACATTAAATTCAAAAAAAGAGAGTGCAAACCCTCGTAAAATCGTCAAAAACTGAGAGGAGCGCAGATCTAACGTCGGCATCTTTAATGCGATCCGTAATTTGTTGAACCCTTGTGTCGTTCGGCAAAAATCTTTCGGTCTGAATAGGGATGGGATTTTCAGTTCGTAAATGGATATACCAGACAAATTATACAGATCGTTGTCGATTACTCAAAAAAGCATTGTACTTATTAGCGAAATTTGTATGTATTATGTAACATACCGACAGATTATTAAAAATGAAAACGATTAAGAAAAAAAAATTACTCAAGCTTAATAGCACTTTTTTTTAAATGACTGGTCAGCCTTATTAGGCTAAAACAGTCCAAGATGTGTTTTGAGTGTTAACAAACGTAAACTATTAGAAAACGCAATTTTTGGAAATTTATTGCAATCCATAATTTAGCGCTTACCGTCATCTATTCACAGAAACCAACACAGACAGCTCACAAGTGGTTTCACTCCACAAGTCACTTCTCAATTCTAAACTAATAAGTACCAAGATCTGCTTGATTGACAAACCAATCATCAACAATACGATGGGCAAAAATGTCCTATTTCAACCAACAATATACGTACTTAAGGATTGTTTCACAAAATTTTATTTACGAGAAAGAGGGAAAGCAAAGCCAGAAAGAAATTGAATGGACGTCATCGATTCGATTGATTTTGCGAGAGAATGGGACCAAAAATTGCCAACCAATGATCTCGAGTGTTGGTCTTTTGTTGGAGATCGCGTTTCGCGCAGGGGAAAAGGTGTGGGTGTGATTGTGAGTTTTGGGAAAGAAAATGCCGATAGATGATGGATGATTTACATATTTCATCGAAATTCACTTCACTTCTCCAGTTTGATCAAGAGACCTCATCCGATGTCGCCACCAACTCAAGCACGTTCTCCACGAATTCGACGCGCCAGCTGGATGTCTGAAATAAGGAATAAATGAGAACACAGAACATCAGACATCACCGTTAGCACCAAGCCTGTAGCCAGAAAAACAGGGGGAATCGAAAAAATTTTCGCCCTTTTTTTCTGATTGCCCACTTTTTTACGAAAGAGATTGTGGTTTTTGCATATATGTTTTTGCAAAAAGGCCATCTAAACTATAGAAGTACACAATTATTAAATTTGTAACTGTGGTAGAAACAGTAGTTTGTAAGAAAGCAAAACCTTTTGGCATGATGGTGACGCGCTTAGCGTGAATCGCGCATAGGTTGGTGTCCTCAAAAAGACCCACTAGATAGGCCTCAGAAGCTTCCTATAAAACACAAATTTACTGTTACGTTGAACTAATTATAGTCAGAAACTTGAAAAGGTTTCAATTTCTCACAAACCTGAAGTGCACCGATTGCAGCCGACTGGAAGCGAAGATCAGTTTTGAAGTCCTGAGCAATTTCGCGCACGAGACGCTGGAAGGGCAGTTTCCGAATGAGCAATTCCGTGCTCTTCTGGTAGCGGCGGATCTCTCGGAGTGCAACCGTACCTATTTTTAAGTAAACATCAAAGTCGATGAAATTAAAAGTTTAAAAACCACAAATATCGGATAAAATCCGATATTCGAAAATATATCATGTTAAGAAGCGATGCAATACTTTCCAGACAATAAATTTCCAGAAAAATTCACTCATTTTAAAAAATTGTTATGAAAGCTTTACAAAGAGATGATTAAACAGAAGCTTTACCAATAAAACGGAAATTTGCAACTTGATTACTTAAAAAATGAAAACTCAATAAGAATCCAAGTAATAACCTGGTCGATAGCGATGTGGCTTCTTGACGCCTCCAGTAGAGGGAGCCGACTTGCGGGCCGCTTTTGTTGCGAGTTGTTTACGTGGTGCCTTTCCCCCGGTGGACTTGCGAGCAGTTTGCTTGGTACGAGCCATGACGAAGAATTATTTATGAATTTATCGATCTTATTGTAGTTATAGGTGAATCACTGGATTCGGTACTCGCTAGATTGAGATTAAGAATTGAGCATTGGTGCACAACTGCGCATAAATGCAGGCCAGGAAAAATTTTATTGGCATGCATTTAGATCAAGTATTAATAATCGAGAATTTTCCCCATTCTAAAGGCAAAGCAGTGTTTACTGTCAGATTATTTCGATGAAATCAAGCAAAATGAAAAAAAAATGAGCAAGCCCACGGCTCCCACCTATCTATCTATGCCGTGCCAGTAGTATACTACTTGGACCGACCAGACCATTTCCCAATTTTACTCGTTATCATTATTCTGTTTCGGTGCCCTGCTGCCCTTCTTACAAATAAAATCTACCCCACATAACATTCAGAAAATAAAAACGCAACGAGCATAGGTAGTCAAGATGCATTTAAGATTCAAATCAACAAAATGACAGCGTTTATCGGAACAAAAATTTTAAAATTTAGGTCGGAATCGCCTGTGCTTCACTATTCCAACATTGATTTAAATAATTTTATTTTATATGCTATAGACCCCAATTTTGCGTCGGTTTTCCATTTTTTCCAATATTTTCCCAACACTTTTCTCCATTTTTTATACATTTACAATTCTTTTTTACAGCACTTTGTAATTTTTTGTTGCAGGAAAGTGAAAATGTGTGAATTTTTTAAGGTTTTTGGATCCAAACTGACAAAAAACGAACAAAAAATGCCCAAAACTCGTATAAACATCGAATCCGATCAGCAGCATACAGGTTTTCGAGGGTGAAGAATCAAAAATGACAAATTTTTGCAAATTTTCAATTTTGAACCTAGATACAAGGGTCTGTATTTTCTAGATACAAGGGTACTTAGATACAAGGGGTCTGTATTTTCAAACTGAAAATTTATGAAAAGCAAAAATCGGATTCCTCGCCCCCTAAAACCTACTGTACTGCCAAATTATTTTTGCGAGATCGAATAGAATGAAAAAAAAGAGCGTAGACGAATTCGAAGCGAAAAAGCTTAGTAGTTAATTTGAATTTGTTTAAAAGCTGATTGGCTGATTTGAATATACTGTATCTTGAATTTTTATAGTCATCTGCTTTCGTTTCAGATTGTTTTAACTTAATTGAAACTCGATTTCGCCAAAATAATTTGGCAGTAGACTCACTCAATTAGAAAAAGCTACTCAAAAAAAAAAGTTGTATATGGGAGAATATATTGGGAGAATATTGAAAAAATGGAAAACCAACGTGCAGTCGGCACTAGTGCCATATGTTCGCTTAATGTACAAATGCGGCCTCAGCTCCTCAGACGAAGCAAAATGTTATGGTCAAAATTTAAGATGAGTTGAATTTAATATTTGGCTGGGAACATATAACCTGAAATATTTGATGTATGTATTAAAATATCTCTGAGACAATAACATTCGCAGTAACCAGTAGTCGAATTTGCATATTTAAAAAAAGTATGCGAAAGTAAGTGTGAGGCCATCAACTACAAAGCCATGTGGTTATGCAAAAATAGCAAGACTGTTTATAGAACAAACATACATGTACAAAAACACCAAACAATTGAAACAGCATCAACGAAGCTGATCGGCGGAAGGGAAATCCGAGAAATAGAGCAAGCATTGAAGGGCAAATGGAGGCACAAACATATATGTACAAAGCATCTAATGGCTAACAAACAGGGAACGGGAGGCACAACATTGAGATCCCGAATGAAGCAGGGCCCATCCATCGTCATCGTATCAACAGCAGTCAGCAGTCGTGTTCGAGTTGAGGCGGCGACAGCATCTGTTCTACAGATGGGAGAGTTGCAGGGCCCGCTGTTGAATAGTTGGATCACGCTGAAAGAATGAATGAATGAATGGGAATGGTCAGACAGAGACGGCAAATTGTTAACAACCTACTGTCCATGAGAAGGGTTCTGCCGCTTCCTGCTCAGACAGCAGCCCGGGACATCGCACTTTGGATAAGCGCCCAAATCTGGTTATATTTGACGCACTTCCTGCAAAAAACGAGACTTCAGACTTAACAGACATGAGCTTGAAGCAGAACCCTTACGTTGAGTTGTTGATGATTGTCAGAATGGTGTCGAATTCGACATCCGGAAACAGACTTGTCAGGAGGCCACGTCCCGCCGTCTTGCAGTGCATCTTGTAGTCGTAGACCAGCTCCAAAGGCACGGACTCCCACGGCAAAGAACCTGAAGAATGGGACTTTCGAAAATGAAACTTTCTTGGTCAAAAACGACAAACCTACCAGAGAACAGTTCCGCACACATGTAGTACCAGCTCTCCAGGTCGTCGCTTGGTTGGTAGTCCACTCTGTTGTGCACAGCCACGGGTCGATACAATACGAGATCTGCGAGTTCGCCAACAATGGGGAATACCATCCGGCAGTTGTGGATCACGCGAACGGGTTGCCCATCCATGGCATCTTCCTGCTCCATCAGGGCATCAAACGGCGCATCAAAATTTGTCATGAAAATGGCACGGTGTTCTCCGGCGGATGTCCGTCCATCGAGAGAGAGAGATAGAGTTCAGACCTAGTTAGCAAATATGTTTAAATAGAACACTTACGCCGTTGTTGATCAGCAGCAGGAAACAGAATTGTCAGGAGGTCATGTCCCGCCGCCGTCTTGCAGTGCATCTTGTAGTCGCAGACCAGCTCCAACAGCGGACTCGAGTGGATGTGGCGGAGAATTGTGTATGTAGCCGGCCCTGCCAGTCAGTCAATTGAGCATTCTTCACATCAGGCTTGAGTGACGACGTTTGCTTCTGCGCTGTTGGCGGCAGCATCCGGTTTGTCATGGCTTGTTTGTGTTGTCGTTCTTTACTGCAAAAAAAAAGAGTGAGAGAGAGACCGCCAAATTAACGACTCACCGTCCAAAGTGCTGCATGGCGACTGCGGCGCTGGAAGGCGAGGCGACATCGGGCTCGGTTGTGGCAACGTGTCCAAGTTGCAGTAGTCAGAAACAGAAGTCATTGCAGCGGTAGTTGGAAGTTGCTCGTTGACGTGCGCGCAGCGAGAGAAAAATGGATGAGAAGTGTAAATTCCACTCCTTTTATACCCACCGGGACGCTGAAATTTTGGTTGAAACTCTGACTCCTGATAAAATACATGCACATAACATATATGATGCATGATTTTTGATTGAATCCCGCATGATTAAACGAATTTTTCACTTTTTCAGCCAAAATTTCAGCGTTCCGATGGGTATAAAAGGAAGTGGATCGCAGATGATCGTCATTCACCGCCAGCAGCAACCCAACTCAACACGTCATCAGCCGCAACAGCAACGCCTGCTCTTCCACTGTTCGACCGGCAGCAGCGACGACAACAACACGAGATGGTAACCACGCGATCGATGACTCGCCGCGGACGCTCCAGCACACCGGCGGCAACACCATCAGCAAGGCGCGGGCGGACGACCTCCGGGACGGCTGGGCGCGCAGGAGCTGGATGACAGCGACTCCACCGACCCGTCTCAACCGCCAAAACCCAGGTTCGTGAACTTAATTTTCCCATGTGTCAATACTTCCTTTTTCATTTGCAGTTACCTGCCTCATCCGCCGTGGTGCAGCCTCTCCTCTCTCTTCTCAACATCGTCAGTGATTCTGCAGGAAGTGTGCCCCGCATGCGGCCGTGCAATGGAACAACCGACTCCGCAAGCTGCAACCACCATGGTGAGCCGTCGTCAGTCGCAGTCTTCAGCCGCCAGCAGCCGTCGCAGCAAGAGGGGTGCCGGCCGTGGTCGTGGACGTCCGAGAGGCGGCGGTCGCAGCAGGAGCAAGAGCACTCGCAGTCGTCGTGCGCCAAGCAGCCGTGGAGGTGCGCCACGCCGGGGCCGCGGACGTCCTCGCAAGTCGGCGACAGCAGCGACAACGGAGCCGGACGGTCGTCAGCAGGCTTGAGCAGCGAAGGTAAGGAGGGACTGGGTTTGGGCAATGCATTTTGACGAAAATTCCCTTCCCATTGCAGTTCATGGCGGATGGCGACGCACAACAAACTCATCCGGATGTGGCAGAACGACGAAGACGGGCACACGGGCGGCAACAACCATTGCGCGACAACCGCTGGCACCGTGATCACTCACTCACTCATTCTCTCTCTCCTGTTCCCTTCTTCTCCTGTCCTCTGTTGCTGTTGTTGTCTCTCTCCTAATTCTCCTGTCTTGTTTGTCATTGTCACTATGCCATGACCATAATTCTGCCCATTTGCGACATCATATTGTTGTTCGATCGATCTGTGACTATTCTGTTTGTTGATAATAAATTGTTGAATGAGTGTTGTATAGTGGGGAAGAGAGAGAGGTGAGGATTTGAAATGGAAGTGGGAGGGGTTTCTTCGTTCAACTTTTTTGGTTTTGTCAGCCTGTCCTTGGTCATCCGTTTTTGTTGTGTAATGGATTATGGAAGCATTCTATCTCCGTTTACACTTATTGCATTTCTAAAAGAATTTGGTTATCTTTTGAAATCCTTTTAACCCAAATTAGTTCGTCTATTCTAAACCCAAATAAACCCATTATGTGCCCTGAATATGCAAAGAAAATCAATTTTATTGGATTGATTGTAGAAGCGAACGACCATGAATAATAGGACATAACTTATGTGACATACTAACTGATGTCCCCATGTTACGTGTTTAGCCGGAGGGAGCGGCGATGTTAAAGAACGTCAACAAACACACACACACATAGGTGCTGTCAGATTATTTTGTGTTGTATTGTTGCTGTTTTTTTGTTCAATTGTTTTTTTTTATTTAATGAAGTGAGAATGAAAGATGGTGGAGGCGTAGAGGTCAATAAAGATTGACGCATTGCACTGGCAAGGACCGGATATCCAAATTCATATTAAACCAAGTACTGTCTGCAGCTTTTGGAGTTGCAATGTAACGGTATTCTTTTCGTTTCTCTTCGACTTTCAGGCAAAAAAACAAAACCCTTCTCGAGCGTAGCGTCAGTGGACATTATATTCATTCCTTTCCCTTTCAAGAGAGCCTAATTGTAAATTGTAAGTCTCCTTTCGAATGGCTCCTTATGGATGGAACATTGATTTGCTAAATATTTGCTACTATGCATTATTATATTAAATAAAATTTAAAAAGTCACAATGAAGAAATGATTATGATTAACTACAATATTTGTGTAAATGTTGGCAAATACAGTATAATTGAAATATAATATTTTTAAATAATTCTGTTTTATTAAAGAAATAACGTTGGTAAATATGACAGAATGATAAATGAAAATTTTGTTGAAAGTATAGTTATAAATTTTTGAAAATTCTTCAGAAAATTTATTTGTCAATTCAAGGGATAATGAGGGATTCAAGTGTCCTTGATCTTGTTATATCTGTCAAAGACTGCACACAACCATGTTGCAAATGCAATAGCCCCTGGATCGGGCTCAATTTGATGTCTTTTATCTGTGTAGCTGGCACGTCCTACTCTTGCCTCCATTTGAGCTGTTCCGTTTGCTTTATTTTCCACTACCTTTATTTTCGGTTTTTTTTAAAATAATTATTGAGCTTATTACTTTCACAAGTTCTTCCCAGTTCTTTCCTGAAAAATTCGCGGCAGCGTCAAGCGGATCCACCTATTCTCGGAGTAAAAATGCGAAATATTTTTTTAATATTAAAATTACTAGAGTTCTGTATCCTGGTTTTGCACCTGCATAATATTCAACAACGTTCAGAGCAGATTTGAGCGCCTCTTTCAAAACTGTTGTTGATAATGGTTTGTCACATACTTTTGCGGCAGCATTCAGCATCAGAGCATAGATCTTGTAAGAAAAGTTAGGTAATAAATAGGTGTGCAGATTGAAAGGAGGGGCAGAAAAAGGACTAAAAAAATATTAATTTTCAAAATCGAAGAAAGTACCCCATTTGGTTGTTTAAGAAGTTATTATTAATAATAACGAAGATAAACGAAAGGATTATGGTTTCGCCTTGGTGGTTGGTGATATGACAATAAAATAGGTCCCTAGCTCCCGCTATGCTTCGAGCGTCAGAAAATTTTAAATAAAAAGAGATGGTAAACCAATCCTTTATCCCTAATATAGAGTACTTACGGCCCCAGAAGTTCCACCGACAGAAGATTCAAATAGTTTTGACAATTGCAAAAATAAAGATTTGGGATGACTAAATGCCAGCTCATTTTTTTGAATCAAGCCCAGAATAGCTGTAAAATAGTCAAGTTTTATAAAACTGGATGTTCGGGTATTAACTTTCTGCGGCGGCTCTCATTGAAGTCCCACAGTCGCCATCTCCAATTAACGAATCAAGTCGGTTTAGTTCAGTTTCCTTGTCGATCAAAGCGTTGCATGCTGCTTCCAGACAACTCTTAACCAAAAGCTGCGTAGCTAAAAAAGGACAAGTTTGAAACATCAAAAATGAAATGGTATGCGAACGATACCAAGCGGAGCTTCAGGTCCAATTTTTGTGCTAATAAGATCCTCTTCAGCTTTACCCAGTCCCTCTATGGTCTGGTCGTATATGCTTTCTTTATTAATTTTGGAGATTTGCCATAGGTTGGAGACTGCTGATCCATAATCTTAAGACACGGTTTAAGGAATTAAAATTTTTCTACTTTTCAATTGTACTCACCAACACGTGGGCACCTCTCCCCTCCCCCCCCCCCCGAATTGGGGGGGGGGGGGAGGAAATTGGGCATCGCGCAGCAAAAATTGCGAGGGTCGCGCAAACGAGCCGAAAATTTTGCAGTGAAGTGCAGTAAAACCGAAATTTTTGTCCCAGCATGTAGAG